>LPNX010090598.1:35102-55565 GCA_001517045.1 Pseudotsuga menziesii
TAATAGGGAATGAGAAACAAATCATGGAAAGCAAGAAGAAAATAGCAGAATAATTTGAGATGAAAGACCTTGGGTTAATGCATTATTTCCTAGGTTTGGAAGTATGGAAAAGTTCAGAAGGAATCTTTCTCAATTAGGGAAAGTATGCGGTAGAGATATTGAAGAGATTCAATATGTTGGAATGCAAAGCCATGGCCACACCCATGGACTCCAATCTGAAGCTGTTAGCTAATGACTCATCAGAGTTAGTGGATGTGACTCATTACAGACAGATCATTGGGTCATTGATGTACTTAACAAATACTAGACCAGACATTTGTTTTGCTATGAACACCTTAAGTCAATATCTTGTTCAACCAAGACGGGTTCACCTAGTAGCTGAAAAACATGTGATGAGATATTTGAAAGGGACTATAGACCTTGGTCTATACCATGATGGTAGCCATGAATATAGATTGTATGGCTACATAGATGCATATTGGGCTAGAAGTATCTCAGATAAAAAAAGTGCATCAGGTGGATTTTAAAGTCTGGGATCTGCTATGATTTCATGGTTTAGTAGAAAGCAGTCTAGTGTTGCTCTAAGCACAGCCGAAGTAGAATATATAGCAGCTTGCTCTACTAGTTGTGAAGCCATATGGCTTTGGAAGCTGATGTCAGGATTATTCAACCTAGAGTTGGACACTACCATGATTATATGTGATAACCAGAGTTGTGATGACAGAGAACCCTGTGTTCCATCGTAACACATAGAAATCCGGTATTTCTACATACGAGATAAGATGCAGATGATGATGTTTCAGTATTCCCATACTGAAGATATAAATCATGTTTCAGTATTTACATACTGTAGATGCAGATGATGATGATTCCATATTTCTATACTGAATATAGAGATGATGATGCTTTCAGTATTTCTATACTGAAGATATAGATGATGATGCTTTCAGTATTCACATACTGGAGATACAGATGGTGATAGTTTAGTATTCACATACTAAAGATGTAGATGATTATGGTTTAGATGATGATGTGCTGACGAAGCCGCTATTCCAAGTAAAGTTTGAACACTTTTGAGACAAGCTTGGTGTGGTTCGAAAAGACCTTCCCCGAAAGGGGGAGTAGTGATGTAGTAGTGGGATTGTATCATCCCTGGGAACTTTCCCTAAAGTGATCCGAAGACCTCGGTCTTTGAGAATGAAGAGGGATTGTATCATCCTGGGACATCTGTCCATAATAGATCTGGTGAGCTTGGTCCTCGAGAACGTGGTGGGATTGTATCATCCCTGGGCACTTGCCCTAAAGTAATCTGGAGACCTCGGTCTTTGAGAATGAAGAGGGATTGTATCATCCTAGGACATCTGTCCATAATAGATCTGGTGACCTCGGTCCTCGAGAACGTGGTGGGATTGTATCATCCCTGGGCACTTGCCCTAAAGTGATCCGGAGATCTCGGTCTTCGAGAATGAAGAGGGATTGTATCATCCTGGGACATTTGTCCATAATAGATCCGGTGACCTCGGTCCTCGAGAATCTGGTAGGATTGCATCATCCTTGGACATTGTCCTAAAGTGATAGGGACTAATTCTCCCGTAATCAATCCGGTGGCTTCGGTCCTCGAGAATGTGGTAGGATTGCATCATCCTTGGACATAGTCCTAAAGTGATAGGGACTGATTCTCCTGTAATCAATCCGATGGCTTCGGTCCTCAAGAATGTGGTACGATTGCATCATCCTTGGACATAGTCCTAAAGTGATAGGGACTGATTCTCCCATAATCAATCTGGTGGCTTCGGTCCTCGAGAATGTGGTAGGATTGCATCATCCTTGGACATAGTCCTAAAGTGATAGGGACTGATTCTCCTGTAATCAATCCAGTGGCTTCGGTCCTTGAGAATGTGATAGGATTGCATCGTCCTTGGACTCAGTCCTAAAGTGATAGGAACTGATTCTCCCGTAATCAATACGGTAAATTTGGTTGTCGAGAATGTGGTGGGATTGTATCATCCCTGGACTTTAAGTCCAAAAGTGATCCAAAGACTTTTTTTCTTTTAGTTGTGGATTACAGGTTGTAGCTGATGATGATGATGCCATACTGATCAAAAGATCAGAGTATGATGATGATGACGTACTGATCAAAAGATCAGAGTATGATGATGATGACCTACTGATTGAAAGATCAAAGTATGATGATGATGACGTACTGATCGAAAGATCAGAGTATGATGATGATGTACTGATCGAAAGATCAGAGTATGATGATGATGACGAACTGATCGAAATATCAGAGTATGATGATGATATTTTTGATCGAAAGATCAGAGTATGATGATGATGCTTCTGATCGAAAGATCAGAGTGTGATGATGATGATTTTGATCAAAAGTTTAGAGTATGATGATGATGTTGTTGCTATTGATCGAAAGGTCAAAGTGTTAATGATGATATTGCTGATCGAGAGGTAAAAGTGCTGAAGATGTTGTTGCTGATCGAAAAGTCAAGGTGTTGGAGATATTGCTGATCGAAAGGTCAAAATGCTGAAGATGTTGTTGCTGATCGAAAATTCAAAGTGCTGAAGATGTTGTTGTTGATCGAAAATTCAAAGTGTTGAAGATGTTGCTGGTTGAAAGGTCAAAGTGTTGAAGATGTCGTTGCTGATTGAAAGATCAAAATGCTGAAGATGTTGCTGATCAAAGCAGTCAAAGAATTAATGATGATGAAGACTAAAGATTGAAGATGAAGACTACATGATGTTGAAAAGCTTCCAATGATTTCTAGATGTGTTACCCTGATGATGTTGATGATGTCCTCTATCTCTCTCCTACTCTTGTTGTTGTTGATGTTGTTGTAGAATACCCTTCTCGTTAAGGGGGAGTGTTGAAATATTGTAACTTCGAAGAATATTCTATATGTATCTTTTTGTGGTCCCCGATGGTCCTACCAGGAGAACCACTTGTATTACATTGTACCCTGATGCTTCTAATCGGAAGAACTAATAAGAGTCACGAGGTAGTCCCCTCTAATTGTAAAGGTGGGTCATCAACACCCCAGTGTGGTTACTTGAGCCTACATGCGTAACTCGAGCCTACACGATTTAAATTGAGCTTACATGTTGGATGAGTTAACTTAAGTGAACAGATGAATATAAATAGAGGTGTAGCGCTCCTCATTTGGAGCACACACTCTCACTTGTGTAGTGCATTAGTGGAGAAGAGAAGAGCAGCTGGAGAAGGAGGAGGATCAGGCTTTGATCTCCTTGTTGGTTTTATCTTTTATCTTTTTGGGACAGCTATATTGAGGAAGCTTTTGCTGGGTTTTTCCCAGGATAAATCTTCATGTTCCTTTTGTATGGTTGTGCATGTCTATATTTCAGTGATCATGTTTATATGCTTTTGTTCTGAAATCGAAATGAAATACTAATGATCTAGCTTAGCATATGAAAATTTAACAATATAAACAATAGAGTATCGCACACACACACACACATCTAGTTCATCAAGCTTGATCCTCACTCTTGCTATAATAAATATTCACAAGGAAATTAGAGGAGTGCCAAAATTTGGGATACAACTAAATATTTAAACCTCTCAATACAAGAAATGAACTAGATACTATGTAATTTGACTAGAGTGGGATTAAAAGATGAACAAAAGGTGTGGCCTCACGCACATAGGATTGCAAAAATTGACACTCAAATAGAAGAATGAAATGCTAAGTGTGGAATCCAAGTGAGAGTGGGGTAAATGCAATGAAAAATACAACAAAAAAACACCACCGTTGGATTTATACGAAGGGTTGAGACAAGCCTCCCTTCCAAACCTCAAAGTTGCATGCCTTGTACTTAGTGTCCAAATGGCAGTGGATTATGCTAAGTCTATGCCCCAATAAATCCCATGGCAATCTAATGAATTTTTGAGTGAAGTATTGTTATTTCAATGCACATTTTGCTTGCATACTAGTTTTTTATTAGCTTTCTATAAGGTTGAACTTGTCTACACATTGGTGTATCAGGGTTTGATAGGATTAATACCTTTGGTCTCTCCCTCATATCATTTTTCAAATATCTAATCTTGGATATGGGCATATGAATAACTCAAGGCATGTACCAATTCTATAATAACTATTCACATGACAATTAGAGGAGTGCCAAAATTTGGGATACAACTAAATATTCAAACCTCTCAAGACAAGAAATGAACTAGATACTATGTAATTTGACTAGAGTGGGATTAAAATATGAACAAAAATTGTGGCCTCACACACACATAATTGCAAAAATTGACACTCAAATAGAATAATGAAATGCTAAGTGTGGAATCCAAGTGAGAGTAGGGTAAAAGCAATGAAAAACCCAACAAAAAACACCATAGTTGGATTTAGATGAAGGGTTGAGGCAAGCCCCCCTTCCAAATCTTAGAGTTGCATGCCTTGTACTTAGTGTCCAAGTGGCGGTGGATTATACTAAGTCTATTCCCCAACAAATCCCATGGTAATCTAATGAATTTTTTGGTGAAGTATTTCTTTTTCAATGCACATTTTGCTTGCATACTAGTTTTTTATTAGCTTTCTATAAGGTCGGCCTTGTCTGCACATTGGTGTACCAGGGTTTGATAGGATTAATACCTTTGGTGTCTACCTCATATCATTTTTCAAATATATGTTCTTGGATATGGGCATAGGAGTAACTCAAGGCATAGAACAATGCTAGCATTATATCTTATGTGTCATTTCAATGCACACACAATATTCATTTTCTAACCATGCATGACACTTTATTTTGTATGTATAGCATCAAACCATACTAGGATAAAGTTCAATAATCAAATCCAAACAAGCATTATTTACACATATATTGAATAACTCTTAATTAACACAAATTATAGATGTTTGTGAATTCCTTGAAACCATGTAATCATCATGAAAAATCATCAAACCACAGCCATAAACCATATGTGATCCTACTATTAGAACATAATAATAATAATAATAATGCGCCAATAATCTAGTGATTTGTAATATCATGAATCAAATCATAAATGTATCATGTGTGTGATAACCATCCTTAGCATGAAATATTCTCAACATCATGTAATCAACCGTGGAGCTCATACATCAACATATAAAGAAAAAAAATGAACTAGTAGGCTATGGCACATCCATTGTATGATCTTAGTGCACACTAGGAGGATACCTTGTCATGGCAGCTAGTAGGGGATATATCTTGGACCATAAACCAAGGCTAGGTTGGGACACTTCAATCATTGAGGTGTTTTTTATAAAAAAAATTCATAAGGCATAGGGATTATTGTGACTCTACATTTGATCAATATTGACCATATTTTGGATAAAAAAAACCATATCTAGGATAAGTTACTCGTCAAGTTGGATAAACTTTGTGTTCCTAAAAGATAAAGATTGAAACTTAATTGAAAGGCTCACAATTCTATGGTTGCAAGGCATTTTGGTGTTTGGAAAGCAATGTGAAACTTATAGTGGTATGTGTGTTGGCCCATAATGAAAGTAGATGTAGCTTGGTTTGTTCGAGGATGCATATTTTGTTGTACCAAAAAAATCAATAATAGGAATAAAGGTTTAAAGCATCCCTTAACAATACCTACTAGATCATGGGAGAGATTCTCCATGAATTTTTTCAATGGTTTGCCAAGCACTAGGTGGGGAAATACCTACATAATTATGGTAGTTGGAATGTTTAGTAAGATGTGCATTCTCATGGCTTGTAAAAATACCATTAAGGGAAAAGCTAAAATAATCATGCTCTTTCAAAAGGTTTAGGTGCACTTTGGGATACCAAAGAGCATAATCTTTGATAGAGATACCAATTTTCTTTGTGTCTTAGGGTCTACACTTTGGAATAATATGGACACCAAGTTCAATGTATCTACAACTTTCCATACATAGATAGATGGATAGACATATGTAGTGAACAATAACTTGATCCAACATTTGAGGGGTGACAATTAGAATCATCCAAGGACATAGTATGAAACTTTTATTTATATTCTTAACTCTTATAATAGATCATTCCATACTTCCACTAGTAAGTCGCCTTTTGAAACATGATTTGGATATTTTACACTTTTTCTTTAGATGTTGTATATGGACAATGAGTAGGAATGGTAGAAGACACCAAGAGAAGCATTGAAGGTTGGAATATTCATTTACTGCATCAAGTATATCCATTTGCAAGTACATTAGACAATAAATAAGTCAGGAAAAGTACAAGGCTAGATGTGATGATTGTGGAGTTAAGAAGACATTCAAGGTAGGAGATCAAGACTAGTTTTTGTTGAACAAAGAAATTATTTAGGGTCCCAATAAGGAGATAAAGGCTCATCGATCCTTTTGAATTGTCAAAGTGGGTAGGTGATAATACTTACGGACTCAAACTACCTCAATATATGATCTAGATTATTTAGAGAAAGAAATGAAGGAAAAAATATAAATAGAAACAAACACACAAATAGGTTGAAGAGATAATAGTAGTATGGTAAAACCCAAATTCTATTAATGAATGAAAAGGAAAAATATTATAGACTACTAAGCTAAACAAACTAGCTAGAATGGTAGTAGCTTATCTCTGAAGAGGCGTGTTGGCTATGCTCATTCATAAGAAGACCATTACAAGAGGTTGAAAATGACCTTTTAACATAAAGTGATAAACCCTAGGAGGAAAAACCCATAAATGTCGAAAACCTCAACCTTAGGAGATGAAGTGGCCAGAAGGAATGTGGGCCACAAGGGGTCTAATTGATATATCAACTACCTAGGGTCGCAACTTCCACATACAAACTCTGTTTGGGGCAAATGATAACTCGTTGGAAAGATATCAAAGAGAATAATAATTTCAATCAAAGAGTAAGTAATTCTTTAATGAAAACCCTAAGCTACTGAAAGGGAAAAATACACTATTTTGGGCCTAAAAATGCCTTGAAAATTCAGGGCTTGAAAAAATTGTAAAAAACCCTCTAAGATGGAGAATTATTTTGAGTCAGTGGAACTGGTGGGTGCCCACTAGTATCCACCTAGATAAATATATGTACATTTAATCTGCAGTGAATGTAAAAATATTGAAACTCTATGAACTTTCCATTCTAGACTAGGAAAATGATAGGAAAGTATTACCTACCATAGAGGACCTAGCACTAGAAGCTTAGGTCAAGTTATCAAAGTACATAATTTTGTAGAAGTCCAAAACAAATAAATGGGGACAATTAGAACTCTAGAATTTTGGTTCAATGAACAGTTAACACATTATAAAACTTGCAAGAACTATATACTCAAAACGAGAACTATAGTTATAAAAACTCTTACGTTTGTATCAAAAACACCAGAACAACCCCCAACTCGAAAAGTGGTGTTGTTGATAGCACCCATTTTTTTTCCCAAGGCTAAAATTACAACATTTTTGAAACCTCAGTTGCTGGTTTTGCAATAAATACCGTAAATTGACCCTTGAATAAATAAGTAGTGTTAGATTTAGCACCCATTTTTTTAGGCTAAAATAAAACTTTTTTTTATCCCAACCTTAACAATTGATGTGACTGCAATCAAACCCCTAAATTGGTGCCCTCGAAATCACCCCTTATTTTTTTACGGTTAAATTATACCTGCTTGAAATCGTGGCCCTTAAGTGGTTCTACCACGGCACCCCTATTTTTCTTTTCGAGGTTAAAATTATGACTTGTTTCAAATTGTGGCCTTAAGAAGCAACATAGTTCTAATGAAAATGTCAAAATCATTCCCCAAATGAAGGAAAAAAATAAAAAAAGTGTTACCAGTAATACCCATTTCTTCTTCGAGTTACAATTCCAAACATTTCAAACCATGACCTTAATTTTTTTTTGTTAAAATATTAGCGAAAAAAAGTTTAAAAAAACATTAAAATTGAAAAGTTTAACTTTAAAAACAAAAATAAAACAAATTTAAAAAAAATGCTTCAAACATTTTTTTTTAAATAAAAAACAATTATTTTTAAAAATAAAAAAACATAAAACACACTAAAATACTTTAAAAAATATAATTAAAAAAGAACCATAACGATTAAAAAATTAAAAAAATTATTAAAGTAATAATAATAATAATAATAAACCCATCCCAAGAGTTTTCCTACCATCTTCCCAACCCAAATGGTGTTCCCATGGTTTAAAGGGGTGTGTGAAGGGGGGACTCGATTCTCAAAATCAAGTCCCCCCTCCCACCCCACCTTTAGACCAACGGAAGAGCATGAGGTGGGCAAGGGTATATGATAGGTGGGTTTATATATATGTGTGTGTGTTTAAATTTATTATTACTATTTTTAAAACATGAACGATTATATTAAGTGACGGTGGTCTAACCACTGATAAGAACTAATTGGAGTTTGTAAGAGGAAGTTATGCCTCACACAAGTTGAAATGTGCTTTTGACCACCAGAGTACTGAGTGGATTCCATGTCAGCTCCCATTACTCACACATGTCGAGAAGTCACATGTGGAATTTTAACAAGATTCTAGAGGGTCCAAATCCCTAACACTAATTAGGAGTTGAGGCATACAAAATATCCAATCGTAACCTTAGATGACTATTAGGACATATTAAATATTGGTCCACTAAGAAAGAAATGGGTACCCTTCTTATTGTATTGATTTAATGTTATAGTTGAGTAGAGCAAAGGGGTGGGATGTTTTGAGCAAAATAAAGGAGTTAGAAAACCTTGTAACAACCACATAAGCCACAATGTCTATGAAAACTATATAGTGAGATCATTTTTCTTTGTATTTGCATTTCATATTTGAGAAGAAAGAGCAAGGCATAGTCTTCACCTTCTAGGTGGGTTTACCCATATTGGGTTTGCAAGAGTATATCTTGTGTTCAATGTGTGTATGTTGTGGTATTTTATGCTTCAACTTATTTTATTACATTTTCAATTTATTTCAGTTATTTTAACATTACACTTATAATAATAAGTAAACACTACCAAATAGAGATATTTTACATAAACTTGTAAGATTTTGTATGGTGAATTTTTCTAGTGGGATATCCACAATAATTACAAATAAAAAATAAAATGCAAAAGTAAAACATTCGAAATACATAAAACTAGAATAGGTAAATACATAAAATCATAATAGTTAGCGAGTAATAAGCAAATAAATATGCTAAATAAAAAAAATTTAAAAAAAAAAACATTCTTTATCCTTCTTCTAATCTTGATCATGAAAATACTCTCTATAAGGAAATCAAAATACTTAAGGTGACATAGGGGATATTAATACTTGGTCAATCTTGTCTCATTTTGTTCAAGCAACATCTTGATTGCGTTTAGGTGTTGTCGGCTTGAAAGTTTTTTTAGTGTCAACGTATTGTAAACCTAAAATTCAATCATTAAATTTAAAATTTCAACTTAATCATTTAGTGAGCCTAACTTGTTTCGTTTTATAATAGTACCTAGCATTTTCTATTTAGTTCTTTTGTTGACCTATTGTTGATTGTACTACTAGCTTCTTTTCGGAAACTAGTTTTCCTTTCTAAAAATTTACAAGTTTCCCAACAAATAGGTTGTCTTCTTTGCTTGTTAGATGTTTCCCACCAAAACATGCCATCGCAGGCATATGAAGGATAATTATTTAATCTATTACCTTCCAATTTAGACTAACAAAATTGAGTCAAAATCTTAAACATCTCTCTAGATGCACTTCCCTTTAATGGATCTTCACATTGAAAACCCTGCCTAGTGTTACATGGCATGGTCTATCATTAGGATTATTGAATCTATGGCTCTAAATGATTCGATTGATCTTTGAATTAACAAAGATAAAATACCAAGGAATATTCATTCTCACACAAATATGTTTGTACACTCTTGGTTGTTTTATTGTGACTTCTTTCAATGTATACATATTAGACATCCCAAGAGTAAAAATGGCAACATGACCATCATACGAGTCATGCTTCAAAAGTGATTGTAGTTGACTCTCAATCTTAACAAAAAGGAGAGAGGGTGAGATGAGATAATGTGTTCTCCATCCATATGATTGACTTAGCTTCTTTGTATCCATAACTTGAACCCATTTCTAGTGAAATAAAGGATAGAGAATCAAGAAAGTATTGATTCTCTACATGAACATGCTTTTCACTTGCAAGATAATGCATATGTGTTGAAGGACAATCTTGTATAGGCTCACTACCCTCAAATTCAATATAAATGCTACCTTGTGGACATAAAAAAGAAAATAGAATTTGTACTCATTAAAATAGAGACAACCATGATGGTTTTTTACTTAATAAAACTATATATATGTGTGCACACACACACACACACACACACATTGACATAGAATATTATTTGTAGTGTGAAGATCTATTGGAGGGAAGTACATTTACAGAGGGTAGAGAATGACCAAAGTATGGATTCTCAACATGAACATGATTTGGACTTGCAAGGTAATGCATAGGTGTTGAAGGACCATCTTGTACATGTTCGCTATGTTAAATTTTTGGTTAGGTTAGGGTTTGATATAAGCAAATTGAAATTGTATACTTTGATGCATAAAACAAAACTAGATCCAAAACAATATTGTTGTAATACTTCAAAACATAATTTTCATCTCTTTCAACTTTAACACTCCAATGATCACTATGCTAGAGGTGGTCCTTGAGATGATTTACTAATGGCCATACACAAAACATGAACAGTAACAATATTATAACTAATGAAAATAATAGTGGCAATGTACAATAAATAAAGTAGAAATAACAGTACCAGTTAACAAAGAATAATACTAGTCTAGAAGTGTTTGGACCAATATTATACTTAGATACTTTTAGGTTTAGACCTTGTCACTGAAAGGAAAAGTTACCATAGGAAAAATTAACATACCTTGAGAGAGAGAATGTTAGATTTATATAGGTTAAGGCTAGGAACTTACAGTAGTAAACAAGATATCTCAATTACCAAGTGTGAAGACTAGAAACAAAAGATACCCATACCTAAATAAAGTTAGGCACCCTCAAAAGATCTCATCATACTTAACACCAATGATGACATGTCATATATGGCTTAACACAAACATGACACAACCCAAGAGGGTTGAAAACTGTCACATATTATAAAATGAAGGTTAAACCAGTCATGTCCCAACTAGGATAAGTCATCACAACCCATGGCCAGCTAAGAGAGGGAATACACAGTTACATCCCAACTATGAGAGGTCATCACAAACCACATCCAACTAAGAGAGGGCATACACAGTTATGACTTAGACCTAGGGTATTCCAAAAAGTCACGACCCAGCAAGAAGGAGACAACACAATCATAGATCAACCTAAGGGCAACCAAAACAACCATGACCTACTGAGAGACGATAGTCTCAGTCACTACCATCCAAAAAGGGCTAAAAAAAAATCATGGCATGTTCAGAGAAGGTAGCAACAGTCATGTCCAACTAGGAGGAGGCCAACACAGTCACCTCCAGCCCATAAGGGCTTCCAAAACAATGGCGGCCTGCTAGAAAAGGTTTGAAATAGTCGAAAGTTGTCAAAGAGGGGTAAACATAGTCATGATTCATCCCTAAAGGGATTACACAGTCAAGCCCCAACCATTATAGGGTATACCCAAGTCATGGCCTAGATCTATGGTATAAAACCAATGACAACTCAATTCTAGACAACCTAACAAAGTCACGTTTCAAGTATGGAATCCAAGACAAGGTTCATGACTCTGCAAGAAGAGGTCACTAGCAGTCATGGTTTAGGTTGGACATACTGCATAGGGCAGTCACTTCATTCACATAAAATTCCAAATCACATATATGAAAACCCAAAAATAAGGTAGAGAAACATTAACAGCAGTAGAACAAACTTAACATCAACCACAACTAAATTAGAGCCTTCATGGATGATATCACAATGAAGGATAAGACTTGTATTTATATCTTGAAAGGAAAACTAGAAGGGTCCTTCTTTAACCTTATCTTTTAGGGTGGTTACCAATAAAACATAAAATAAAATTAGGTTGACTTAGTATATGGTACCAAAGGTCAAATGGTCACATAAATAACAATAATATAAAAATAAAATAAAAGTCATCATACCAAAGGTATACACAATAAGGGTGCTAGGACCAAATAAAATATAAAGGACCATAATTCAACCAAAGGGGTCATAATAAGAATGTAATATAACCCTCATACCCACAATACCAAGGTGTACCATAAAGGTGGATAAAAAAACCTGTCTTTTACCTACAGGACTAACAGGACCATGGTGTACCATAAAGGACCAAGGAATTTAATCTTTTCTCTCTCAAGGTATATTGTCATGTGTTTTCCATATATATTTTATCATCACTGTATAAGAAGAAAATCCAAACGGGATGATGTGATCCTCTAGTCCTTTGTACTGCTCCTAAGGGTTAGGTGCTAGTGACATCAACAAGGGGTGACCAGTCCCTTGAGAAAAAACCTAGAAATAACCGAATAGGAGAGATGACATCACACAACATCATCTTGGTCAACTTCACTAAGATCCACCTGGTTAACTGACTAGGAATGTACTTCCAGGAACTACTTGTTCCCATACCAAGAATATGCCTGGTCCCACACTAGGAATGTCTCTACCTCAACTTGCAATATTTGCTTGGTCCAGAACCAAGAAACTGCCTGGTCCCAGACCATGAGCCCTAGAGACATATAGGGGCCCTAACCATGTGTTAGGGACTTTGCCATGGCATCAACCTACTTGGTCCTAGACCAAGAACCCCAGAAGACTACCGAGGGGCATAGGGTATCTTCTAGGGTCTTACTCTACCCTATTTAACATAATAGGTTACCATCCTCCCTGAGAATGGGTCTCACAGCTGCACTATCTTTAACACTCCCTCTCAACAAGAGATGCATTCTCAGCAACACTAAGCTTGTATCAAAAGTACTTCGACTTCAATAGAGACTTAGTCAACACATCAGTAAACTGTCTGCACCATGTCCTAGACATGGTGATATTTCTTCTTGGTGTGATCCTACCTGTCATGAAGCACAAGATTTTCTGAGAGCCCAAAGCAGTTCTAATTGTTAGCAATAAGCTTTATATTTTAGAGATCCACTTAGCTAAGAACTATTTTCCACACGTCGTTCAACATATTTAGCTCTTTCCAAACTTGATGGTTGGATTCCTCGTCATAAATGGAGGATTTTAAACAATGACGTGGATTATCTAAGATATCAATCCAAGGAAATCATGAAACCTCTCAATAGGTTTCTCAAAGAGATCGATAGAATACTCCCTGACCTCCTTCCTCTGCTCATCTAAGAGAGATGACTCATGGACCGGGATTACTTCCATGTCTATATCACTGGGGAGGATTCTCTGAAAACGTTCTTTAAGGGAGATCACAACTTTTCTTTTCAATCCCATCCTACTGAGGATTGAGGAGCGCATTTGGATCCCTATTGATATTTGAACTTATCACTTGTTCCATTCTAGCAAGAAACCATCTATTAGTAACAAATTCCTGGCAGTTTCTCTTTTGTTGATTCTATGCTGACATCATCCAACATAACTGATCATGTATTTTGTGGATCCTATTACTCCCTCTGTACCTAAGCACTCAACTCCCTCTTGAGCTATGCATTTAATTCTAAACATAAACAGGATCTACAAACATTCATCACTTGTCACATCATCCTCCTCTTGTGGATATTATCATTCATATATGTACAAAGAAACTATCTAAATTCTTTCAATAGCATATCCACATGTTATGCCAATACAAGGAATCAACACAAGTTTGGATAGAAAGTCCTCCCTCTTTATATCTTCCCTTATGTAGAAATATCATTATGCATCTTTGATCTTGTCATCAAATTGAACATGTGCTCTTTGAGGTGTCAACATCGTATCGTCAATAATATACATGAAATGGCACAATCTAGGTTAGATCATAACCCTAGACATGAGATTATGATAAATACTTGAACAAGCTCTAAGCTTCTTTATACTTTCAAATTCATATTACATTGATCAATGCATCACAAACAATGGATAAGCATTCTACACCAATTCAATATCTCATGCATCATCACACTTGTTAGTATAAACTAGGATAGTTTATCACATATGATCAAGATCATAAATGAATTCTTACTTCCTTATGTAACTCTGATCATAATGAGTCACATAACTCTTGTACACAAGAAATGATCAACTAGAAGATATCATAATTATGATCATAAGTCAAGATTCAATCATATGATGAGTTAAGTAAGCTTTCTCACTTATCACATAAAATATGCTTGAGTCAAGTATCCTGAGTTTTGTTGGTTATAACTAACATACCTTTTAAAAGGGTCACCAAGTCCATAATTTATCAAATCCATTTTCTGATATAACACTTGTAAGTACTACTTATATAAACACCTCTCTTTTGTGTAAATATCATATATGTATTCTTTAACATCTTGATGGCCAAACTAAAGTTCAAACCCTTACTATTAGTTTGACAATGTTGAAATCCTTATTTTAGGATCATTATAGACTCTATTATAATCCACGACAGAGTTAAATACAAGCCCTAAGCTCTGACACCATGTTAAATTTTTTGTTAGGTTAGGGTTTGATATAAGCAAATTGAAATTTTATACTTTGATGCATAAAACATAACTAGATCCATAACAGTACTGTTGTAATACTTCAAAACAAATTTTTCATCTCTTTCAGCTTTAACACTCCAATGATCATTGTGTAAGAGATGGTCCTTGAGATGATTTACTAATTTCCATACAAAAAACATGAACAATAACAATATTATAAATAATGAAAAGAATAGTAGCAATGAACAAGAAATAAAGTAGAAATAGCAGTACCAGTTAACAAAGAATATTGCTAGTCTAGAAATGTTTGGATCGATCTTGTACTCAGATACTTTTAGGTTTAGAACTTGTCACTGAAAGGATAAGATACCATAGGAACAATTAACATACCTTGAGAGAGAGAGAGAGAAAGTTAGATTAGTGTAGGTTAAGGCTAGCAACTTATAGTAGTAAACACAATATCTTAGTTACCAAGTGTGAAGAATAGCATCAGAAGATACTCAACCATAAACACAGTTAGGAACCCTCAAAATATCTAAGCATACTTAACACCAATGTTGACTTGTCATCTAGGGATTAACAAAACCATGACACAACCCAAGAGGGTTATAAAAAGTCACAGATTAGCAAGGGAAGGTTAAACCAACCATGGCCCAGCTAGGAAAAGTCATCACAACCCACGACTAGCTAAGAGAGGGCATACATAGTTGTGACACAGCTAGGAAAGGTCATCACAACCCACGACCAGCTAAGAGAGGGCATACATAGTTACAACTTATACCTATGGTCTTCCAACAAGTCACGACCCAACATGAAGGGTACAACATAGTCATAGATCGGCCCAAGGGAAACCAAAACAACCATGACGTGCTGAGACAAGGCAATCTTAGTCACAACCATCCAAAAGGGGTTACAAAATAGTCACGACATGATTGGAGAAGGTATCTACATCATGTCCATCTAGGAGGAGGCCAACACAATCACTCCCAACCCATAGGGGCTCCCAAAACAGTGACGACCTACTAGAGAAGGTTCCAAACAGTCGCATGTTGTCTAAGAGGGTAAACATAGTCACACTTCATACCTAGAGAGCTTACATAGTCACACCCCAACCCTTACAGGGTATACATCGGTTGTGGCCCAGTTCTGTAGTATAAAACCAGTCACAACTCAATTCCAGACATTCCAACAAAGTCACGTTTCAATTCTAGAAACCAACACAAGGTTCATGGCTCTACAAGAAGAGGTCGCTAACAGTCATGGTCCAGGTTGGAAAATATATAAAGGGAAGTCACTTACTTCACATAGCAGTCCCAATCACAGATTTGGAAACCCAAAGATATCGTAGAGAAACCCTAGCAGTAGTAGAACAAACTTAGACGTTAACAACAGGTAAATTAGAGTCTTCATAGATGATATCAAAATGAAGGATAAAACTTGTATTTATATCTTGAAAGGAAATCTAGAAGAGTCCTTCTTCAACCCTATGTTTTAGAGTGGTTACCAATAAAACATAAAATAAAATTAGGTTGACTTAGTATATGGTAGCAAAGGTCAAATGATCACATAAATAACAATAAAATAAAATTCATCATACGTACCAAAGGTACACACATAATAAGAAGGTAATACAACCCTCATACCCACAAGACCAAGGTGTACCATAAAGGTGGATAAAAAACCTCTCTTTTACCTATAGGACCAACATGACCAAGGTGTACCATAAAGTGTTGAGATTACATCATCAGGAGTCATTCTCCAGTCTTGTAAGTAATAGCAAGACAGTAGACTTGTATAGTCCTACAAATATCCTCATATGATTGAGGTGGTGATGTTGTAAAGTCTTGTGAGTAATATAAAGACAGTAGGTTTATGTAGTCCTACGAATATCCTCATATGATTGAGGTGGACAGTAGGATTTTGTAGTCCTACGAATATCCTCATATGATTGAGGTGGATAGTAGGCTTGTGTATCCCTACGAATATCCTCATATGATTGAGGTGGACAGTAGGCTTGTGTAGCCCTACGAATATCCTCATATGATTGAGGTGGACAATAGGCTTGTGTAGTCCTACAAATATCCTCATATGATTGAGGTCGTGATGCAGTAGGCTTGTGTAGTCCTATGAATATCCTCATATGATTGAGGTGGACAGTAGGCTTGTGTGGTCCTACGAATATCCTCATATTATTGAGGTGGACAGTAGGCTTGTGTAGCCCTACGAATATCCTCATATGATTGAGGCGGTGATGCAGTAGGCTTGTGTAGTCCTACTAATATCCTCATATGATTGAGGTGGGCAGTAGGCTTGTGTATCCCTATGAATATCCTCATATTATTGAGGTGGACAGTAGGCTTATGTAGCCCTACAAATATCCTCATGTTGTGAGGTAATGTGCTTTACTATGTAAAGTAGATATACTATATGGTGTATGGCTAGTCATGGTCAACATGTGCTAGAAGTTTCCTTTAGGGATTAGTTACCCCTAGAGTGATTTACTTTAGCATGTGACTATATGACCCGGGGAAATACATATGATCATAGGTTTGGAAATGATCTTATGAGTATGATATGATAAAGATGATTATTTAATAAAAACACATATGGACCATGTAGAGATATTTAATATAAGCACAGAGATAGAGAGAGAATTTGAATTGCAGTTATGGTAAACACGTTCAGTTAATTAAGGGTTCAACTCCTTAATTTATGCAAATGGTTATTGAAAATAAACACTGATGGAGATGCACTAGTTCTGTTCGGTTACATTCAGTTTTTTTCAATTACATTCAGTTCAACTCTGTTACATTCAGTTCAACTCAGTTAACTACTCAGTTAGAGTTAGTTAATTAATGGAAGGCACATATCTTCATGTGGAAGATAATTATGGAGTGCCAGCTTGACACCAGATCGGTATGGGGTGCATGATTAAATATGGATCAGTGTTCTAAGTGTTAACAAGTTGTTGCTACATGCAACCATTCTATCTGTGTTGTAGAACCTAATTTTACTTTTTATTAAAGTGCTATGCACTTGGAAAGTTAGATACAGTGTTCCATTCGACCTCCACTCTTTGGTGCTCTATGTGAAAGCAATCTACTATTGTGTTGTAATCATTCTCTACTACTTATCTATCATACTTTAAGATCATTTGCTGGGTTTTTTATCCTCTGAATCAGTAGAGGGTTTTCCCAGGGCATATCCTGTGTTCTATGGTTTGATTTATGTCTTTCGATTATTGATGAGATTTATATGCAATGTTATTATGGATTAAAGTTTTAAAGTTCAAGTTTCTTCATATTTTGCTCAATCACTAACATGGTATCAGAGCAAGGGCATGCAAGAGCTTGGTTTGCGCAAGCAACTAAAGCCTACGTGACCTTGAGAAGTATTGAGCAAAGAGCTTGGAGCCATGGCATCGATCTCCATCCAACCGAAAGACCAATTTGAAGACACTTCCAAATTGAAGGAAAGAGTGTCAATCATTCTTGAAGAGAATGATCTAGATGTTTACTTGAACTCAGTGAGTAAGGACTCTTTATGCAGGGTGAATTACAGAACAAATCAACATGCACCATTTTCGTCACTTTTCAGGAGACAAATTTCGTAGAGACATTTTGATCAATTTGTAAGGAATCTGAAAAAATGGTTGAAAACCCACTTCCGAAAATGGCCGATTCATCTTAATCGCAAGAATATTTCAAAAACACACAATTTTGTGAGAGATACGATCAGGTATTTCAAGATGAAATTCTCAGAATTTGTGTTATGGTCGTTTTCCCAAAGTGGACCAATTGATGGAACAAACCCAAGAGATGTAAGTTGGATATTATCATTATTCAATGGATATTGTGTATAATGAGAGCCTCATAGAGTTGATATCTCATCCAAAGAATATGATGATCATTGGAAGAAGCTTTTCTTTGAAAGAAGAACGTTCGCTTGAGGGTGCATGGGATCCAGTTTCACCATGAAGAAATTTGCTACCTCCTGCATGCACTCAAATTTGCAAAGAGACCAAGACCAAGGGACTACAATAATCTCCACAAGGAAGCACAGATCAAGAGGAAGCATGCAAAACAATAAAAAGATAAGTACCCAATTTTTTTATTATATGCTATTTAGATCTAAATGCTTTTGAATGTTTTCATTACAATCATATAGAGGATGCATGTTTGTTCATAAGATATGAATATAGAGCATGCATGATTTTGAATATAAAGGATGCTTGATTGTTTCATAAAGATATGAATATGGAATTGCATGCTTGTTTCATAAATATAAATATGCATGATTGATTCATGAGATATGAATGCTGGGCTGCATGATAATTTAATTATCATATGCTTTTATAAAATCAGATTATGGTTTATTACAATCTATATTCTTGGACTTGGAATTGTGTATAGCATATACATTGTTGTTCCTATATTTATTGGAATGTTATCAATCTCATGAGTCCAAATTTTACAAGATGATATAAAGACTGGTATAAGACTTATGTAGAACTGATACACGGCTTAAAACATCATTCATAAGACATGAGATTTAAGGAAGCATGATTGTTTCATGAGCTGTGAACATAAGACTACATGATTGGATAGATAGAGGGATTCATGTTTACCTCATGAGATATGAACATGGGGTTGTATATTTCTTTCATAAAATGAATTTTTGACTGATATAGGGCTGCATATCAATACATAAGATTATAATGGGTTAAACTAGATCAATGGATTAAATTTTTAAAGTTCAAGTTTCTTAATATTTTGCTCAATCACTAACAATCGCATGAGAAGGTTCCAAACAGTGACGACCTGCTAGAGAAGGTTCCAAATAGTCGCATGTTATATAAGAGGATAAACATAGTCACACTTCATACCTAGAGGGATTACACAGTCACACCACAACCCTTATAGGGTATACACAGGTCGTGGCCCAGTTATGTAGTATAAAACCAATCACAACTCAATTTTGGACATCCCAACAAAGTTACGTTTCAAGTCTGGAAACCAACACAAGGTTCATGGCTCTACAAAAAGAGGTCGCTAACAATCATGGTCTAGGTTGGACAATATACAAAGGGAAGTCACTTACTTCACATAGCAGTCCCAATCACATATTTTGAAACCCAAAGATAAGGTAGAGAAACCCTAGCAGTAGTAGAACAAACTTAGACGCTAACCAGGGTAAATTAGAGTCTTCATGGATGATATCACAATGAAGGATAATACTTGTATTTATAGCTTGAAAGGATATCTAGAAAGGTCCTTCTTCAACCCTATGTTTTAGGGTGGTTTCCAATAAAACATAAAATAAAATTAGGTTGACTTAGTATATGGTACCAAAGGTCAAATGATCACATAAATAACAATAAAATAAAATTCATCATACCAAAGGTACACACAATAAGGGTGCTAGGACCAAGTAAAAGATAAAGGACCATAAGTCAACCAAAGGGGTCATCATAAGAAGGTAATACAACCCTCATACCCACAAGACCAAGGTGTACCATAAAGGTGGATAAACAACCTCTCTTTTACCTACATGACCAATAGGACCAAGGTGTACCATAAAGGACCAAGGACTTTAATCTTTTCTCTCTCGAGGTATATTGTCATGTGTGTTGCATATATATTTTATCTTCATTGTATAATGAGAAAATCCAAAGTAGATGATGTGATCCTCTGGTCCTCAATGTTGCTCCTAAAGGTTAGGTGTTAGTGACATCATCAAGGGGTGGCTAGTTCCTTGAGAAACAACCTAGCAATAACTGAATAGGATAGAGGACATCACACATCATCATCTTGGTCAACTTGACCAAGATCCACTTAGTTAACAAACCAAGAATGTACCTGCATGAACTGCTTGGTCCT
>LPNX010090598.1:56063-108744 GCA_001517045.1 Pseudotsuga menziesii
AATTATTGGTTTCACCCAACATTATCACTTTCAAGTTTATGATAAGAGGGCCATTTAAGTCATTAACAAAGAGGTTATGGTGAAGTGAAAGTGTTCATGAAATTTCTTGGGATTTGCAAAAGAATCATATTCAACATTATTCAACTCAATATGTTGGTGCAAAGTTTGTTAGAATTGACTACTCTAAGAATTGCATGGAAATGTGTAGCAACATCTTGATCACTCTTTGCATGGAGGTCAAATTGTTTTTGAACTAGTGATTGAATGTGAAGGTTTTATTGAAAATGTGTTGGTGCACATGCACATTTTTCAAGTGTTTCCCTCTTTTTAGGTACAAGGGCTTTGGAGTAATCCCCCACTTTATGGAAAAGGGTGCTCCTATTGGAACTATCCCCTTTTTTATGAAGAAGGGTGATCTTACTATAGATATCCCCCTTTTTCAGGGATGAAGGTTCCCTTAGTGTAGTTATCCCTGTTTTTTAGGGATGAAGGTGCTCCTAGTGTAGTCATCCCCTTTTTTTACGGATAAGGGTTCTTCTACTTGATTTGCTTCCCTTGTTTAGGATAAGTGCACCCTAATTGGCTATTTTAGACCACTTAGACTTTAATTACTCATGCACGACTAATTAAACTACCTCATGAGGCAATTCCAGGGCCCATTTACCCTAATTTCTCATGCATGGCCAAGTTTACTTCCTATGAATGGTGCACATAACATATTCAAGGCATAAAACATATCACTTGGTAGTTCTAGGCCTAGTTAAATCCTAGCTTCCCATGCATGGATAATTTTACTTCCTTAGAAGGGCACACTTGGCTATTCAAGGTGATTTACCTTGAATTTCACTAGCTTTTATGCTTATGCATGTAATTTGGTTACCTATAAACGAATGCTTGCATCTCATTGATCAAGCAATTCAATGATGTATTTTATTGATCACTCAATTGATTGATAAAGATTACATTGCTTGAGCATTTTCTTCTTTTCTCTTCTTTATATTGTTAATTGTACCACTTCTCTATTCAGCTTCTAGATCCATTGGTTCCAAATCTCATAGAACGTTCCTAGATTTCACATCATGTGTATGGATCTTGATGAGCCTTATATGAGAGTTTGGTTGTTATAGTGGCCTAGTTGAGTATTTTTCATTTGAGATTTCCCAGGACTTTGGATATATTGTTATTTATGCATGTGGGTGAATTTGTGATAATGGTCTTGAAAATGTCTTGGAATTATTATTTAACAAAGGTGTTGATCTTAGCTAACTCAATATGAAAGTGTAATGGTTTTATTAGAATTAGCCACTTCAACAAATTATAGGTGAATACAGGAAACCAAGACAAAGATTGGACAATGAAGCTAAACATGAATAAGTTGGAGATGTAGATGAAGACTCCAAATATGTGAACAAATGCAAAGGAACAAGAAGATATATAGATTTGTCCATATGTATCATTATCTCTTGTTGGTATTTTGTAGTTTCTCGTGACAAATTTATAATGTATAAGTCATTGCTTCATCTGCTTAATAAGGTGCCTTGTAGTTGATCAATAAATATAGCTATGTGCTTTGTCTCCTCTAATTGTTCCTTGATGAAATACTATATGATTAATATTATGTTATAATTCATTAGATTGACAAGTGCAAATAATGTAAGATTTACTTGAATACATCATATATTTAGACTATTGTCTTAGAGAGTTGGAAAGCACCGTGGTTGGGTACCTTGGTATCTTGATAGATGTAAATATGTCCATAGGATGGCCAGTTGTTCAATATTTACAGTTAGGTTGATCTTAGGGCTTCAAGTACAATATATTTATGATCAAACTATGTGGTGCCCACATTGTACCAATGTTCGACTCAAAGGTACAACTATTTCCCAGCTAATATGTTGTTCAAGATGATAGCGTTATAAGTGAATAGAGGAGCGTGGACTCCTTGAATTAGATATAAATGCGAGTTGCATGGGTAAATAACCATTGGTTGGTTATCATGGCACTTTAAATTGCAATGAGGTTGCATTATTCTTGTTAGAGAAGTCATGTGTCAATGGAGAGATTAATTTTCAGTTGGAATGATGGGATTATAACAAATAGGACATCAATTTTGATCTAGATGCAACAAATAAACATTTTGGGAGTTTGGTCAAAAGGAAGTTGTTGATAGTTCAAGATGTAGCAATAGTGGAGATCAAATTGTGATGGACAAACAAGGTAAAGTTTATGTGTTGTGTTTAATAAAAACAATGACTGTATGGAAATGTGAATCACACCTTGTATATGTAACAAGACTAAGATGTTATGTGGTCCATGAAAATTTTGAGCTTGTATCTTTCCTAGAGTTTGTACTTGGGAGAAGTATTGCGCAGTACATAGGAGGTATTATGAAAGCTTGTACCTAGTATCTCCATGAGATGTAGTATGTAAATTATATGTCCCTATAGCTATGTAACATGTAAAGGGCATATCGATGTAAGACTTGGATAGGCATGCATACCAATTTTCCTTGCATCCCCAATGACTTGCATAACTTGTTTGGTAACGTCTATTATGGAGTTGATAAACACTTGGAGGAGTGGGTTGTGTGTCAACTAGATACTCAATGAGTGAACCATGTGGGTTGTAAACTCTTGAGAGTGTGTTAGGCCTATAAACCAAAAGTTTATGCACATTCACGAGGAGTTCATCAAGAAGTTGAATGAACCATGTATCTTAAGGGAATCCTACTAGACCGATGATTGAAGTGGTTAGGTACCCATGTATTCTGGTGGATGGTTGTTTATTTATATGGACGTCGATAGTTTGATGATGTTTCCACGATATAGGTATGAGATGTAAGTGCCAAGTTGGACTAGATATACACTTTGTTGATTAGGAGGTTCTTAAATTCATGGTGGAGAATTTGATGCATTGAACTGGTGAAGGACGACGTCATTGAAGACCTAGCATGATAGAGATTGAGACAAATACCCATTTAGATGGAGTACTGGAATTATTAACTCCTACTTGTCTCATACATTAATGTATGATTCATGGGAATATGAGAAGGTAGTGGTTTTGTTATTGTATTGGTCATTATGAGGTAGATTTTGTCCAATGAGTGGTTTTATTAGGAGGTTGTTATTTATGAACATTAGGTCTATATCATGTTGAGGATATATTTATGCATGTTGAAAATATATTGTTATTTATGAATATTAGATCTATCATAGAATCTTATTTGCGGTATGAATATCCATTGCATGGAATTATGTCTAGAGAGAACTTCAAAATCTTGGCTTACAACACAAGACACTTTGCTTTCTCTGACTATACTTCGGAAGCCTCTAATGGCAAGTTTTGGTGGGAAACAACTACTAGGAAAAGAAGCCAATATGTCTCTTGGAAACAAAACTAGGTCTGGAATTAGTGAGAACAGTGAAAATAGTTTACAAAAGATTCCAGTAGCACATTCAGCAGCAGGGACAACGAAAGATTGAAACATATATTTTTTTGGAAGCTATTCGTAGGGCACAAAATGATGGCCACAATCATAAAAAACAACAAGTTAATATGATAAAGTTAGTAAAGGACAAAGTTCAAAAATTGAATCCAATGAGTGGATTTCCATATTTACAAAGTGTAACAAAGTTGGAAAGCTCAGACACTTTACATACACCGAAAATGAAATTGAGTAGTACAATAAATTCATTGATTAGTTCCAAATTAAAGGTTACTATGGTGTTTGACGAATTTATTACACTATTGAACTTTGATTAGTTGTTTCCTACTGCAGAGTATTCACGGGTCAAGAATAGATTAAACAATTTTCAATAAAATAACAGATTTAACATGAAAAGAAAGCAACCTCCATTACATGGGCTAATACTCCAGAGAAACCTCCTCTAATTATAATTCAAACAAACTCTACAATTTGGCATTCCATTAGAGACTCCTGGCAATTGAATGCTAGTTTATCTATAAAATTTTGAGATTGAATGCATCTCAGAAGTCAATAGAGTTGATTCTAATTTTCCAAGGATATTTATAAATATATAATAAAGGAGTAAGTTTTTCTAGTTAAAATTGAAAATTTTAAAAATATAAATAGATTAGTATTAAAATGGTGGTCTAATAGCATGTTTTAGAATGCTGCATTTACATTGAATATTTATTGAATATTAATTTGGAAGGCAACATTTGAAGTAAACATTTACTTTGAAAATTTATTAAAAAATAATTTTAAAAAATAACATTTACCTTCAATATTTATTTAAGATAATATAATTTACTTACTTTAATTTATAGTTTTGTCTAAATATATAAAATATCATATATATATATAAACAATTTTCCATCAAAATAAAATAAAAGTGAAAATATATCAATTTATTAAAAAAATTGTATATTAAACAATATTTATAAGAAATGTCTATATATCATTTTTTTTTAAATTAAAAGGAGCATTTGCAATTGGCAATGTGCCCTAGTTTATAAATAACCTTAGTTTATGGATGGCACTTGGTTATTAATGAAACCATGGCATCATCATTCAATTAGCATACAAAAAGTTAGATTCCCTAAGCTCTTGTTGGGATATTGGGTTCTAAGAACTTAACTACAATGCGTGATTATTGAGTGTGTGGCACTTGATAATTAATGTAACCATGGTATCATTCATTCAATTAGTATTTTTTTTTTGGAAAAAATACCAGATCTTGTTATTCTATTGAATCAAAGATCATCATATACATTCAGTCAAGAGTGGCATTCTTCATGAATAGGTTCAAGCGATGGGGTGTCCTTTTTCTACAAGGCAGATCCCTGTCATCAAAACATGGTCAAAAAAGCACAAGCCTGATGTGTTGCAGGCTTTTATCATCACTCCTGTATAGACAGGTCAGATTTTATCATTTTCCATAATGCCATCAGCTCAGATCTAGTATTAGTGCATCTGCCACAGCCCATGGAGAAATGAATACTGTGTGAGTTGCTTAAATGTAATACAAGTATACAGAAAGTTAGATTACCTAAGCTTTTATTGGGATATTGGGGTTCTAAGCCCTTACCACAATTTGCAATATTATGTCCATCTCATTGGCGAAGGAACCCAATGAGTGAAATATGTAATTTTAGTCTTTAAACAAAGATCTTTATGAACACAATTGGTTGGAAAATGGTAATCGACCTTCGGAAACATTACTTTACGAGTCCAACTATAAGAAAACAACTTCAATCTCCTTAATTCTTAAGCACGGAAATCCTTCACTCAAAAACTTTAGTGAGTTTACGTTTTCCTTGCAAAACAAAATTCCATTTTATTTGTTTATTATTAAAGTTTTTAAAAATAAATTAATAAAAAGATATTGTCATAGGCCACTTGTCCCTCCTTAAGTGCCACATATTGTTCCTCTTTACGTGTTACATATTGTTGTGTACACTTAACATTAAGTAAGAGAGTATTGAAGGTATTGTTACAATTATCCTCGATGATATAAACTTTCTAGCGACTTCCAAATTTACCCTTGGTAATCTTATCGAGGGAGCGATAAGATTACCAATAGTTAAATCAACTAGGAGGATAAGTGATCTTTAGGATCTATAATTCAAATTAAAACACATAGATAAGAGTTACAGAGCATAGTACAAAGGCTCAATCACACACAAAGAGATGGTAAACATTAATCTGGATATTTCATTAAAAAATGCTTACATATATAGGAGAATTTATTCTCAACAAACCAAGATCTAGATCCTACAAACTTGGATCACAAACCACTCGCATATCAATATGGGAAGATACACAATCAACCCAATCTCAACTACAAAGTCTATTCCAACACTCCCCCTTAATGGAGAAATGGATTTTCTACAACACCTAATTTATTTCTAAGGACTTCGAAGTGAATCTTGCCAAGATGATTAGTAAATATATCAGCTACATTATCACTTGTATTACAATATATCAATTCAATCTCCTTAGGTTCAATCTTTTCTCTCACAAAATGGCGTTGCAACTCAATATGCTTTGATCTTACATGATAAATTGGGTTATGTGCCAATTTGACTGCACTCTGATTATCACAATGGAATTTTGTTGGTTCTTCTTTATTTGCTCCAACATCTTCAAGAATTCTCCTAAACCAAACTGCTTCACAAGTAGCACTCGACATGGCTTTATATTCATGTTCTATGGATGATAAAGAAATATTTGGATGTTTCTTACTGCTCCATGGCATGACCCCTGATCCAATGTTGAAAACATATCCTAAGATAGATCTTTTTTCATTGAGATTTCTTTCCTAATCAAAATAAATAAATAAAACGTGCCAATTTGAAGAACAAATTCATCAGTATACATAAGACCAAAATTCATTGTTCCTTTCAAATCTCTAAGGACTTTCTTTGCAAAGTTTCCAGTGGCTTTCACAAGGCTTAGCCATAAACTGACTAAGGATGCTAAATGCATATGATATGTATGTCCTTGTAGTAGTGAAATAGTTCAAACTTCCCACCAACTAACGATACAAGCTACCATTTGCTTCCCTAGTTCCATCATCACTGTATAACTTTAAATTTTGATATAAAGGAATTGATGTTTCCTTGCATTCACCCATATTGAACTTTTTCAAAATTTCCCTTACATATTTGCTTAGAGTGATCATTGTCTTACCAGACTCCTTCCAAAATTCAAGTTCTAAACGGTAATGCAATTCTCCAAGATCTTTATTTTCAAATTCTTGCTATTGGTGATTTTTAATTTCTTCAATCAGCTTAGATGCACTACCTATGATAATGAGATCATCAACATACAAGCATATCAAGCAACCATTTCTCTCTTTATATTTCTTAACATAAAGGTTAGGATCACTTTTGTTTTTCAAAAAACCTTTATGATTAAAGAAAGAATCAATCTTTATAAACCATTATCTATGGGGCCTGTTTCAATCCATATATAGATTTATTCAATTTACAAACAAGATGCTCCTATCCTTTCTATACAAATCCTTCAGGTTGAACCAAATACACTTCTTCCTTTAAATCACCATTCAAGAAAGCAGATTTGACATCTAATTGATGTATTTTCCAATTATGTTTTGTAGCCAATGCAACAAGTACTATAATTGTATTCAACTTAGCTAATGGGGCAAATGTATCTTCAAAATCAACTCCTCCTTTTTGAGAATAACATTTTGTGACTAATATTGCCTTGTATACCATTAGCTTTAAACTTAGATTTGAACATCCATTTAAATCCTATGGAAACTTTATTCTTAGACAACTCTATTAATTCCAAAGTTTGATTTTTCATTATAGAGTTATATTCTTCATCCATATCATTTACCCATTCTTTCTTATTTTTGGCTTGTTCAAAATTCAATGGTTCTATAACATTCATTACATTAGTCATTAAGACATAGTCGCTATACCTTGGAGGAAGATGAGTTTGTCAAGTTGAATTTCTTGGTACTACAGTACTTACAAGATTTCCATCCATTATTTTTTTTCTTTATGTTGTCTCTCCATCAGAAGATGTAGCATTGGTGCTCGTACTGCTTGATGTGATCATGTTGCTTTCATTGTTCATGTTGTTTTCACCCTACTCATGCACCTGCTCCTATTCCTGACCCTGATGTACAATAGCATCTACTTTGACATAATTATCATTATCATTGAATATATGCCATACACCCGTTTCATTCATTTTATCACTTTTACCTACATTCTCATGGAACGCCACATCTCTACATGTAATCAACTTATGCGAACTAGGATGAAACAACGTATATGGTTTTTTATCAGTGCGGTATCCAACAAGTATACATTCATTTGACTTTGTATCAAGTTTTCTTCTCTCATCCTTTGGAATGTGTGCAAACTCCCTACAACCAAATACTCTTAAAGGATTGACTTATGGTTTATAACCATGAAAAAATTCAAAAGATGTTTGAAGATATAACTTCTTTGTTGGAATTATATTCTTTAAATAAATAGTAGCAGTAATGGCTTCAACCCAAAAATCATTAGACATGTTTTTACCTTGAAGTATGTTGCAAGAACATTCTACCAGTGTTATGTTCTTCCTCTTAGCAACTATGTTTTCCAGAGGAGTACAAGGCAATGCAAATTGTTGTTGGATTCCATGATACTTACAATACGTTTTGAATGCTCCAGAAATATATTCACCGCCATTATCAGATCTAGGTATTTTAATTGTCACGTCCCCATCCCTCACCCGGCGAAGAGGACGCGACAAGCACATCAAATACAACTGGGCAAACAGCCCCATGAACATTGACAGAAATCAAATGAAATCAATGCTAGAATTAAGCATACACAGATGCATTTATCTTCAATCATACAGCGGAAGCACACGTACTCATAAACCAGCACTCAACAAGATCATTATAGTTCATTAACATCAATATAAATTGCAGAGATGCAGTAACCAGCAGTACTTATCTTTTGATGAAGAATTCACCCGCAACCAGCTACGTCGCTGTAACGTTCCACCCAACCATAGGCCAGCTTGCTCGTCAATCTCTCAGCAACGCTGCCACCCCCGAGCTGGGCATGATTCCTCAAGGACAAAGGGGACAATTGCAGGCTTATACATAGCCAAGGGGCACAAACGACAATCCATCACAGCTGGGTTTCACAGGCTTTCAACAACCAAGCCAAGCCAGCACAGTCCGAAGACTATCCATTGCACTCAGGCAACCAATCAGCTATCATAGCTTAAACAGGGAAAACGAATTATTGAGTCATTCTTGGCCCTATCGTGGCCAAAATGACTCTCACTCGAATTTACAATGGCCCCCAAACATAACAGCAAATACATTCACAACATGGGGAAGACTAAATACAGCCCCGAAATCTACCAGTGAGCATAACTTACAGCAGGGAAAACGACCCAATTAATCTATGAGACAGCCAAAAACGTGAATGGCCCTTCACAGTCAGTCGTGGATGCAAGAGCATG
Source organism: Pseudotsuga menziesii (assembly GCA_001517045.1). Taxonomy (NCBI): domain Eukaryota; kingdom Viridiplantae; phylum Streptophyta; class Pinopsida; order Pinales; family Pinaceae; genus Pseudotsuga; species Pseudotsuga menziesii. The sequence continues at coordinate 65,029 of LPNX010090598.1, forward strand.
GCTCTCAGCTCACTATGTGCGCCCCAAACAGAAGAATACCTGTGCGTGGGTAAACAATCCGAACCAGCAAGGAAAGGAACAGACAATGGAGGCCCCGCGTGAGGGAAAACGGCTCCGTTTTTGTCTGTGGATGCACACACAACAGGAAGGACGTGAATTTGCAGTTCGTGGGTGCTCAGCAACTCGTGGAGAGAGGAAGAAAAATATGCGTGAGACCAAAAATGCCCCCAAAACCTGTGCGTGAGGTGAGCAACAGACCAAAATCGCGTGAGAGTGAACTGGCCAGGGAAGAGTGCGTGAGGGAGAAGAATGGGCAAACGTGGGTGGAGTGTGGATGTGGGTATGGAGCTGACAGCCCTGCCACCCCACTCCCAAAGGCAATAACTGCCCTCAACCACTCAGCCATATCTCCTCAACCACCAGCTGAATCATTAAAGAGGTTGACAAGGTTGGGTGAGACAAAAAGGTGGCAAATCAACAAGGTGACAAAACCACAAGGTAATAAAACATGGGTTTTTCCCATAACCAAGGTTTGACATTCCCCACCCCCTTATCCTTTGGAACCATGCCCTTTTCATTCAATGTTGCACTGCCGTAGCTGGTTGTGGTTTATTTTAATTGATGTGCGGGTTTACATGATGTCAAATTATAAGGTGCCGGATAGCACGACAAACCATCGGCAAATATCCCCATTGCCGAACATACACAACCAAATCGATGGTGGGGCTTTTGCCTTGAGCTCCTCACCACGATTAATTACAATATATACATCATGCAAACGGGGTCGAAACCGGGGACATGACATTAATGGATTTTCCTTACTATTTTTCAAGCACATTTCTAAATTTCTTAAAGTATTCAAAGACGTCCCCTTTTCTTCTTATAAAATAGACCCAAGTATACCTAGATCTATCATCAACAAATATGAGAAAATACCATGCACCACCAAGAGATCTTCTTTGCATAGGTCCACATACATCAGCGTGAATTAATTCAAGAAATCTAGTTTTTCTTTTCTCTTTATGTGTAGGGAATTCATCCCTATGTTGTTTCCCAAGTGTGCATGCTCTACATTCAATATGTTCATTTTTTATAAAAGGTAGACCTTCAACCATATATTTCTTTTGCAACAATGTTAAATCATTGCGGTTAATGTGCCCATACCTTTGATGCCAAATTTCTTTAGTTGTCATTGCAGTGGATGCCAAAGCTTCATGACTACTCTTGCTCACATATAGCTTATAAAAACCTTCAATTTTGGAACATGTAGCAACAATCATGTAATGATCTCAAATATATTTAATATGACACTAATACTTACCAAATTCCACTTTCAAGACATTATCACTAATAGTAGAAACATATATTAGATTCTTTTTAATGACAGGAACATACATAGCATTATGAATCTGTTCCACTTGCCCATCAAGTAAGTTCACACTTATTGCTCCATAACTTTGCACTTTATTGACCTGTTATCACCTAAATAAATATGAGTGTCATCAATCCTTTCATGATATTAATCGTACCATTATTTCTTACGAGACATATGGGCATAGGCATCTGAATCAATGAACTACACATCCTCATCATATGTATCGGCAAACAATGCAGCTTCAGAAATGAACAACCTAAGATTTTCAAATCCATGACTATCTGGAGTGTCTTTATGTATGAAATTTCCATTATGATTTAGGTATCTTTGTTTGGATTCTTGATTCTCTCTCTTAAAACAATCTCTTGAAATATGTCCTCGTTCGTCACAATAATTACACTCCACGTGTCTACTAACATTGGAATCAAGTTGTGCCATACCTTTTTGCTTTGCATGAAACTTGCCTATGTTTTTGTTCCATGGTTTACCTATGTGTGCATGTCTCCCTCTTGCAATCAGTGTCATATTTGAGCCATGAAAATCTAGATCATAATTCTTCATTCTCTCCTCCTCTTGTAAAATAATTCATGTGAGTTTTTCAAAAGTAGAGGGCTTTGGTCTTGCTGCAAGATGAAAACTTTATAATATTGCACTACATATTTCAATGTGATGATTACTAAATGAGTGCTATCTACCATTTACCCAATGTCACCCAACTTATCACTTTGATCTTTGATACAGGAAATAAAATTACTTATACTTTCATTTGCTTCCATGTGAGGGGAAGCATTGAAGTGAGTATCTAATCCGCATTTAAGTCACAAGTGTGACACATGGAATCTAACCGTCGTGATTCAACGGTCTACCTCTTTCCAATCATCGGTCAGGGAATTTGACAGCTGTGAATAAACATAAGGGGGAAATCACGAGAGTCTTTCCCACTTGGAAAACACCTTAAAACGTAATTATAAAAGACAACATGTAAAGAATCAATAAAGCAAATATTAAAACTTTAACTGATAATAAGTAATTATATACAAGAAAAAACATAAATTGAAAAATTTAGTGTCGTTAGTTTGTACTTGAATCATGTGAGGTACAATCCATGGACTTGTATATAGTAGACAAATTTATTTTTCTTTTAGAATAAAAAACATTTGTGTAGTTCTCTCTTCCTTATTTAGGGTGTGTTATATATATGACAATGCATTAATTTTTTTTATTCCTCATAATAATAAATTTATTATTTATAGAAATTTATCATATAACTAATTTGGATTTTTTTAGGGAATAAGTGATACGCTTCATCTAATTGTGCCATGTAGGATGTGAAAGTTCAAAAGTAAGCAACCATGGTACAAGCTAGTCAAAAATAGAGATGGAATACAATCTTGAATTAGTAAATGTAGTTCAAGGGTTTGTGACCTTGCCCAAATATATGAATGCCACAACTTGTCGATGTAAATTTACTTTTATCCAAGATCATCTTACAAACTATTCGGATTACGAGGTACTCAACTTCAAAATTAAATTTTTTTAATCTAATACATAATTCAAATTCCATGGATTTTCTATATAATTTTCAAAAAACGAAAGTAAATATATAGCAAACAATTAACTAAAATACCTATTATGAAATATGCATGCATTCCTACCATGAATTTATCCATATAATGACCTTTAAATCCATGCACAAAAATGTGTTCATAAACAATAATTTAAATAAATACATAACATAATTATGAACCATGACATCAATAACATAATTTAGGAAATTATCTTTTCTGGAAATTGTTCTTTCGACTGGATGCAACTGAAGGATGTTCCTCCCAACCATATGCACTCTATCACACTTTTTATTTTTATGGCATAGGACACCCTTGAACTGTTGTTATCAATCCACAAGGGTGAATCTCTCTAATCCTTCTACTCAGCCCAAAACTCAAATAAATGTCTAGTGACAAACTATTAAGAACCCGTGTCAACCCTCCCCTTTATTTTGTTAGTATATTTTGTCAAACGCATATGCTTTGTAAGTAGTCCCGTTAGTATGCTGCATTATCCCACATTCATGGAGAGTAAGTAATAGTTGTTAGGTCGTCCAGTTAGTATGTTGCATTATCCCACATTCATGGGGAGTAATAGTTGTTTAGATTAGACTTTGTATATAAGTACGTGTTGAGGATAATGAAGACATCCAAGAATTATTTGTATTGAGCTTGCTCAAAAGAGGTTGCCTCCTCAAAGTGGCATGCAATCAATAAAATCTCTTATGTGCTCTGTGATTTCTGTTATATCGTGCATTCTCATTGTTTATTGTAGGAGGTTCCTCACATATGGTATCATAACACTTTCTTGGGCTCTCTGGGTGGAATTTCCGCCATTTTTTTTCTTTTGTCATGCTTCTTGGAGCTGTGATTATTGCAGTAGTGATTCTTCTTTGCATCGGTATTATTCATTCGGATCAAGGTCTAAACCCTATCCGCTTAATTGTGGGAAGTACTTGGGCATAGCCCTAAAACTCATTGTGAGGAGTACCATAGGAACCCCGAAGTAGCTGGTCATCAAGAGGAGTATAAATTTCTGATTTTTGTACATATATTCTCTATTTTAGCTCCATTTCCCTTGAAACTTCATTGTAACCCCCATAATTCCATTCTGCATATTCCTTCCTTGAGGACCCTATCCCAAATTCCACTTACTGAAGCCTGAAATTCCACAATTGTCTATTTTTAGGGTTTTCCATAACTTCTCTGATTCTCACCCAATCGCCTTCAAATTTTGCCACTGTGTTTGTTTCCCAATTCTGCTTCTTTGTCCCTCAATGACAAATTTTCCAATTATTTCACCCCACTTCTGAAATTCACATTTTCTGCTTCCCTACCCCTCAGAAAGTGTCCAAAACCTAGTCAAACCCCAACTACCCACCTGATTTTTTCCCAACTCAAAATTTTCCTCTTCTAAAACCCTTTCTATTTTTTTTCTACCCATTTCCCCCCCAAAAAAGCATGCTTATGGTTGTCACCCACGCAAGAGAAAATAAACAAATGGAAGAAGAACTTGCCTCCCTCAAGACCAAATTCGAAGATCTGGATCAAAAATTTCTCGGTCTCCATCTTCAACATTCAACCATGAGAAACCGACGACAGCCTTAGTCTTCTATAGACATTGGGTTCTCTTCTTCTAGCAACTTTCGCGGGCCGAAGCTTGATTTTCCTCGCTTCAATGGTGATGATCCAACTGGATGGATTTACAAGGCAGAACAATATTTTAGTCTGCATAACACTTTTGATGTCAATAAAGTTCCACTTGCATCCTTTCATTTGGAATATGATGCCCTTCAATGGTTCTATTGGTACACCAAGGCTCACACCGAGCCAAACTAGATAGATTTTTTCCAACTCCTTTTGCAACGATTTGGACCTAGTTCTTTTGATGACTTCATAGGAGCGCTCACCAAACTCAGCCAAATTGGCACGGTGAGGGAGTATCATATAGAATTTGAGAAACTGGCCAATCACACAGTAGGATTGCCTGATGCATTCTACAAGATTTGTTTTATCAGTGGTCTGAAGGATCCAATCTGATTTGAGGTTAAAATGTTCAACTCCAACACAATGATGGAATCCCTATGGTTGGCTAAGTTGGCAGAGGACAAGATCATGGCTCAACAACACTCCAAATCCACTTTTGTTCCATTAAAAAATATGGTTCCCCAAATACCTCCAATTCTTCCAGCTCCTAGAACCACTCCTGTCAAGCATTTGGATGAAGCCGAGATGCAGGCACGTAGGGAAAAAGGTATTTGTTATCATTGTGATGAGAAATTCACCCGGGGACATCGATGTGCTGAAAAAATCTCTATCTCTTGGATGTGTATTCTCTGACTGCACCTAAAATTTCTGATGATGATCAGGATCTAGTAGATGCTGAAGGTGACATTTAGCAACTTCCTGTTGACCTTCCTGCTCAATATGACCAGCCAGAGACATCTCTCCATGCATTATCCGAAGTCACCACCCCATAAACCATGCAGGTCAAGGGTTTCTTCAAAAAAATCCCTCTTACAATACTCATTGATTCTAGTAGCACTCATAACTTCATTGATCCCAGGATCACCAAACAGGATGATTGTTTTGTCCATCTTTGCTCCAGCTTTGAAGTCATGATTGCTAATGGGGGCACCTTACCTTGCAAATGGAAGTGTCATAATGTGTGAATCTCTATTGGGGATTATAACTTGCGCTCTGACATGTTTTCCTTTCCCTTAGGTGGATGTGATGTGGTTTTGGGCGCTCAATGGTTACGCACACTTGGACCCATTTTATGGGATTTTGCTGAAATTTGGATGTAGATTTTAGTCAATGGGAAAAAACACGCATTGAAGGGCTTAAAACCAGGGTCTCTCAACATCATCAGTTCACATCGAATGGAAAATATCCTTAAGAAAATTTCACATGGTGTGATCACTCAGCTCCATTTCATTTAGATGCAACCTTCAGCGGTCTCAACTACTCCCTTGGATCTCCAACGAATTTTGTATTGATATGCATGTTTGTTTAATGATCCAGTGGGATTTCCACCTTCAATACCAGTGGACCATCGTATTTTGCTCCTTCCTGGAAGCATCCTTCCCAAAATCAGGCCCTATCGCTACCCATTTCACCACAAGACAGAGATTGAGATGCTTGTTTGGGACTTACTGAAGCAAGGTATTATTCGCCTTAGTACCGGCTCCTTCTCTTCACCGGTTCTTCTTGTCCGAAAAAAGATGGGTCATGGAGCCTCTGCATTGATTTCCGAGCACTTAATCACATCACAATCAAGGATAATTTTCCCATTCCTGTTGTTGAGGAGATTTTGGATGAGTTACATGTTGCTCATTATTTCTCCAAGTTGGATCTTCGTTTTGGGTATCACCAAATTCGGGTTCATGAGGATGATATCCCTAAAATAGCTTTCTGCACACACAATGACCACTATGAATTTTTGGTCATTCCATTTGGCCTCACGAATGCTCCTTCCACATTCTAGGCATTGATGAATAAAATATTCCGTCCCTACTTGTGAAACTTCATTCTGGTCTTCTTTGATGATATCCTCATCTATAGTAAAACATGGGTTGAGCATCTCCAACATCTGGATCTTGTACTACAACTTTTCTGTGATCATCATCTCTATGCCAAACAGTCTAAATGTGTTTTTGGGAAGAGGAAAGTAGAGTATCTCAGGCATATTGTTTCAACACAATGGGTTCATGTAGATCCTACCAAAATAGATGCCATGAAAAATTGGCTGCATCCTCAGACCCTGGAGAGATTTAGTGGGTTTTTTGGGAATGACTGGCTACTATCACAAGTTTGTCAAGGATTATGGGAAGATTGCAGCTCCATTAACAACTCTACTAAAAAAAGGATGTTTTTACATGGACACCTGTTGTTGAGTGTGCATTTGAAAAACTGAAAAAAGCTAGGTGTACCACGCTTGTTCTAGATATGCCTGATTTTTCCAATCCCTTCACTATTGAGAGTGATGCTTGCGAAAATGGAATTTGTGTTTCCCTCATTCAAGATGAACATCCCATTGCGTTCACCAGCAAATTCCTTTTTGGTAAGAGTCTAGTATAAAAATTGAGCTCACAAGAATCTATGAACCAAGACAAAACCCACAAATAGATCTCCCAAACAATTCACTCGGTATTGACATTAATAGCTAGACAATTTGAATTCATGAGAGGGAATTCAAATTGGTTAACTCAGACTAACTGAATGGATAACTGGACATGTCAAAATCACCATCGGAGACTAACTAGTTAGCTCTAGTTGTCTAAATCAATGTCTAAATTAGTTAGAATTAGTTAAACTAGTCTAATTGATGTGGTAGGTGAGAAAAGGCACCGTCCCACATGTAGTTAATAAATGATTGGTGCTAATTGAATATAAATAGATGTAACAGAATGTAACTAACTCCTAACTAGGCTTGACTAGTCACCAACTGAACTCAACTGAAGGAGGTTGGTGCTGACACTCCCAGTGGCTCCTAAATTGTAGGGATTAGTCTAGGAGGCGCATAAACTAATGCATGCAAATGCAGTCAGTGGCAATTAGCCTCGATTAGTGTTCCCCACACTCTAGTGATTGGTACAAGTGGCCCCATTAGGCCATGTGGACCCAATGGTACTAGTGACTCAAATAATGACTACTTTAGGCAGAATTGACCAAATTGGACAAGAGAGGATTATAATCCTAACAAACCCCCTGAATGATAACTTGGAAAATCGGTTGGCCCTAGTAACTAAGATCAAAGGTCAGCCATTACAACTAAAATGAAAAAGTAACAGCTTAATACAAATAAGGAAACGAGGAAAAACCTCATGGGAAAAATACCCCCCCTCAAACTAAGCAGGTAGAATCAGGATCAAGCTTGTTCTTCTATGCACAGGTATCCTAGGGCCTGGCATGTGAAATTCTCCATCCAAACTATATGATTATTTATATAGGAATATTCCTCTTTGGAAGAAGAGGAATGTGCTCAACTGAATCAAAAATATAGACTACAGTTGGATGAAAACTGGACCCATGTAGAGAAACTGAAATCAACTGATAAGAGAGCAAAAGTGATTGAGAATTCAAACCATGTGAGGAACACCCAAGCGACTGATATATTGCATCCTTGAATAGAAAACCATGTGAGCTAATTTCATCCCCAATTTTTAGGACCAAGTGTCCAGGCGTATGCAAAATGTCTCACTCTTTACTAGTTCTGTGAGGAGATGAGCATGTGATCAAAGGTAGAGAAGCCCTAGGACTGTGGAGAGCTAATGCTTGAGCTCCATAATTGGATATAACTTCAAAAATAACCAATTAATCACAAAATACAATATCATCAACCTCATAAGAGGAAACTAACATCAAATCCCCAGCAGCAACTTTGAAGAAGACTTGCGATGCTTGATTTGTCACACAAAAATTGATGAGACCAGCTACAAGCATGATTGGAGGCTCTTGGAACTCAAAATTAGAACCAAATAAGATATTATCAGATACAAATAAGATCATATCATATCCAAATAGGTTCATATCAGCTCCAAAAGTATGGTCCACCGAGATGGTAGATGCACAGTTTTCTCCTTCTTCAAAATTATGAATATTGGTGCATGCAATCCTGTAGGAATTTGCTAGAAGAAGTAGATCAAGGAGAGTGGATGGATCACTCCTACAGTATTATATTATTTCCAAAATATATAATTTAATACTTATCTTCACACCATAAATGACATTACAGGGAGAGAAATCGAATTCCTCTTCACTTTCAAAAGCAATCACTGGCAAATTTTGCACAGAATTTAAAGGAGAATCATTGGAGTATGTTTGCATAGAAGTGCAGCAAAATTTTTCTTCACTATCAAAGATTTGAATTCTTTATTTTGTATCATCCATATGAGAAGATGAGATATCATAGATCTTGTAAACCTTCGGAGCAGTAGGAGAAGGAGTTAGACTTTCTTCAATTCGAATTGACTGTGAGGAAGATTCTGCTTCTTCTTCATCTTGAACAACTTCATCAGAGAGAGTAGAGGCTGAGACTTTTGAATAAAGAAATATTGTGGTGTTGGTTGTGCTCTCCAAAGTGCTATAATTATCCTCATTATGCTTTCCAAAGTTTCTATCCAATTTTGTCCAGAGATCCTTTAGGTATTCAACATATTTAACAAGGTAGTGCAAGGTTGGAGAAAGGGCTAGACAAATTGTTCCAAAATATCTATCATCGTCATTTAGCCAGTCATTCTCATCCTCATAAGAGTCTTTACCAAGTCCAATAGACACCTCATAAAGATCTTGTCTCTTGAGAGATGAAATCATCTTCAACTTCCATTCTGAATATCTTGTGGATGGAGTAAGAAGAGGAACTGATAATTTCGAATCCATATGAAGTTGTACCTGCAATTACATAAAAAAACACAAAGTAAGGTCAAACAACCTACACTTTTGGAGTTTGCATCACTCCCGGCTTAGCCAATAAAGCAAGCTTGATCAACAATTCCTTTTCCCAGGAATTATGTGGTAAACTCTCCGCTTCTGGTGTAGAGTTGGAATTGTTTTGAGTTTTTTGGCTCAAATTGCTTCATTGATCCAACATGAAATATATAGAAGAAGGATTGCTTTGTCCTACCGAGGCTCTGATACCATATAAAAATTGAGCTCACAGGAATCTATGAACCAAGAAAAATCTCACAAATAGATCTCACAAACAATTTACTCAGTATTTACATGAAACAGTGCAAAAAATGGGTTGCAATTGTATAATGCTTTCTTTAATCAAAAAAGTTAAATGGATGATGTTTACAATGTAATACACTAGTATTAATATCCAGACAATTTGAATTCATGAGAGGAAATTAGAATTGGTTAACTTAGACTAACTGAATGGATAATTGGACATGTCTAAATCACTATCGAAGCCTAACTAGTTAGCTCCAGTTGTCTAAATCAGTGTCTAAATCAGTTAGAATCAGTTAAACTAGTCTAACTAATGTGGTAGGTGAGAATAGGTGCCTTCCCACATGTAGTTAATCAATGACTGGAGATAACTGAATATAATTGGATGTAACTGAATGTAACTGACTCCTAACTAGGATTGACTAGTCACCAATTGAACTCAACTGAAGGAGGTTGGTTTCGGCACTCCCAATGGCTCCTAAATTGTAGGGATTGGCCTAGGAGGTGCCTAAACTGATGCATGAAAGTGCATTCAATGGAAGTTATCCTCAATTAGTGTTCCCGACACTCTAGTGACCGGTACAAGTGGCCCAATAAGGCCATGTGGACCCAATGGTACTAGTGACTCAAATAATGACTAAATTAGGCAAGATTGACCAAATTGGACAAGTGAGGATTATAATCCTAACATCTAACCGCCTCTACATATGAGAAGGAAATTATGGCTATTTTTCACGCAGTACATAAGTGGTGTCCATACCTCTTAGGGAATTAGTTATGCATCAAGGCTGATTACCAGAGTCTGAAATATTTCCTAGAACAACGGGTCTCATCCTTAACACAGCAAAAATGGGTTAGCAAACTCATGGGTTATGACTATGATATAACTTACAGAAGGGTAAGGACAATCTTGTGGTGGATGCTCTTTCCCGCACATTTGATGACCATGCTTCTCTTTCAACTATTTCAATGCCTATTCCAAATTGGTTACAATATGTTCAGCAAGGCTATGTCAATGACTCTTCCTTATCTGAAATCATGCAACAGTTCGCCAGTAATCCTTCTATTGTACCGCATTACTCTTGGGATGGATCTTCTCTAAGATACAAGGGCCATCTGGTGCTTCTCCAGAGCACAGATCTTCACCAGGATGTCTTCTATGAACTCCATGCTTCTCCATCGACATGACACTCTAGATTCCTCAAAACATATGAGAGGGAACTACGTAACTTCTTTTGGAAGGGAATGAAATAAGAAATTCAACATATGGTTGCCAAATGTGATACATGCCAGTGCCACAAGGGAGAAACTAAACTCCTCCTTGACTTTCTTGAACCCTTGTCCATCCCTACAAGGATTTGGACAAATATTTCAATGGATTTCATTGAAGGGATCCCTAAATATGGAGGGAAGACTGTAATCTTGGTTGTGGTTGATCGAATCTCCAAATATAGTCATTTTTGTGCTCTCAACCATCCATATGCCACCTCCTCAATCGCACAAATTTTCATGGACCAAATATTTCGTCTTCATGGAATCCCTTCTTCCATTGTCTCAAACCGTGACGCAACTTTTACAAGTCATTTTTGGATTGAACTCTTTCATCTCACTGGCACCAAACTAAATATGAGTTTAGGATATCACCCACAAACAGATGGTCAGACTGAATTCATCAACAAATGTTTCGAAACGTATCTTCGTTGCTTCACCTCTGAAGAACAACACCAGTGGGAAAAGTGGATCCCTCTCGCTAAATGGTGGTAGAATACTTCCTACCATACTGCATCTAAAATGACTCCATATGAAGTAGTTTATGGTCAGGCACCACCAATTCTCCTTCCATACACCCCCAATAGTTCACTAGTTCAGGAAGTTGACATGGTTCTTCAAAACCGAGATTAGATTCTTCACATTCTATAGGACAATCTTCACATGGCAAGAATTGCATGAAACAATAGGCCGATCTGCACCATTCTGAGCACACTTTTCAAGTCGTTGATATGGTTTTTCTTCGCCTGTAGCCTTACAAGCAATCCTCCCTGAAACTCAAAGGGCGTCAGAAGTAGGCTCCAAATTTCTATGGGCCATATAAGGTTCTTCAGAATATTGGGTATGTTGCTTATAAATTGGAACTTCCTCCTTATTTTCACATTCACCCAATATTTCATGTCTCTTGTCTCAAGAAAGTGATTGGCACTAACATCAGAGCACAAACTGTTTTACCAAAACTAGATAAGGAAGGATCCATCATTTTGGAACTAGATTCCATCCTTAATAAGCACACTCGTCAGCTTCGCTCTTAGTCCATCACAAAGGTCTTAATTCAGTGGAATGGCATGCAACCAGGGGATGCTACATGGGAACCACTCCTTCAGATTCAGCAACAGTTTCCACATCTAAAGTGAGGACAAAGATTTTCTAAGAGGGAGGGGATGTTAAGAACCCATGTCAACCCTCCCCTTTATTTTGTTAGTATATTTTGTCAGACGCATATGATTTGTAAGTCGTCCCGTTAGTATGTTGTATTATCCCACATTCATGGGGAGTAAGTAATAGTTGTTAAGTCGTCTAGTTAGTATGTTGTGTTATCCCACATTCATTGGGAGTAATATTTGTTTAGATTATACTTAATATATAAGTACGTGTTGAGGATAATGAAGGCATCCAAGAATTATTTGTATTGAGATTTCTTAAAGGAGGTTTCCCCCCGAAGTGGCATGAAATCAATAAAATATCTTCTATGCTTTGTTATTTATGTTATATTGTGCATTATCATTGTTTATTGCAGGAGGTTCCTCACACAAACCCCCTTTATGATGTTCATAATCACTAACCCTCTTTCCCCTAATCCTACACAACATAAGGAATGGGATCCCCTTCTATGCATGTATTCCCTCAGGTTATCCCAATTCACTTCTAATGCTTTAATACAATCTATCTAGGGAATCTCATTGTTGGGACTCCAGGAAATCTCAGTTGTAGACTAAGTTTTCTCTCACATAGCATAATGACCATTAACATGGATTTACCATGGAAACTTACATCAAAATATACAGTATCCCAGCCATTTCACCCTGTCATGTACCAACATCCAGGATGGTGAAAGAATTTATTGCTAGAATGGTCCTTTGAACTAAGTTCCAAACTTTTTGTATGCATGTTCCAAACTTTCCATGTGGCACTCTTGAGGAGCCCACTTTTCCATATAATATCAACTTAGGATAATTTATAAGTAAAGGTTGATTAAACCACTCTAATAAACATAGGTTTAGGGACCTTATTATAAATCAATAACAAAGGAATAACTAGGACTTACGTTAAAATCCCCATGAGTTCCACTCCCCTTAGCCCCGTTTCCACTTTTCCCACTTGTGAAATCATAATTCCCAATCTCTTGTTTTCCCTTCTTCATTTGCATCCGTTAAAATTTACAAAATAATGGTAGGCATGCCTCCCACATGCCATCCTCAAGCTCCCACATTGCTTCCTTAGGAATATAATGGGTCCATCGAGCCTTTACCTTCCTTATTTATCTATTCCTTAGCAACATGACCTTCCTATCTAAGATGTGTACTAGTTGTATCGGGATATCTCTTTCTATTTCCACTAGAAGCAAAACTCATTCAATAATATGGTTAGGATCAAATACATATTTTTTTAAAACAACAAGTCAAGTACATAATGCACTTTTATGCAAGCAAGCAATGCATGCTCATATGCAACAGACCCTAACCTAGCCAAAATATCAAATGGCCCACAATATCTAGCTGCTAACTTAGGATAAATCCCTAACTTCAAGGATCTCTTCTTCAACCTAACATTCAAATACACATGCTTCAAAAACTTGAACTCTTTGGATGTATTTCTCTTGTATGCATAACTATCTTTCCTATCATGTGTTGTTTTCAAATTATTTCTTATCTTAACCATCAAATCTTTCAATTATTTAAGTAGCTCTAGCCTAATTACTACTATGTTTGTTGTGTTGTCATGTTAACGGATTGGATTATTTCATTTTTATGATACAAAGCTTCAAATGAACTTATCTTTACGGAAGAATGATATCCATTATTATATGAAAAATCCACTAAATACAAGTAATCATCCCACTTGGATGGTTGGTCCATCACAGATTCTTAACATGTCTTTGATTACTTGATTAACCCTCTCAGTTTGTCCATTTTCTTATGGGTGGATATGTTGTGCTTAAATTCAAATTTGTTCCAAATCCTTTGAATAACCCTTTGCAAAATTTTGATGTAAACTTTGTATTTTTGTATGAAACAATTGCCTTAGGTATTCCATGTAGCCTGGCATTCTATTTCTTATAAATCTATGTTATATTAGTTGTCATGTGTGTGAACTTGATTGGAATAAAGTGAGAAATTTTTGACATCTTATTTTCCACTACCATGATTGAATCATACTAATGTGTTGTCCAGGAAACTTAGTGATGAAATCAATTGTCGCCACTTTCCATTTCCACTCTGTTATTGGCAACGGTTGCAGTATTATTGTTGGATTTTTGTGCTCCACCTTTACTCTTTGACATTCCTTACATCTAGCTATATGCTTAGTAATGTATTTCCTCGTTCCTGCCAAAACTATTGAATTCTTACTACTACAATTGTCTTTTTTCTATGCAAGATGTCCAACATAAGGAACCTTGTGCATGTCATTCATTATTTTTTTCCTTAATTCATCATAATTGAAAACATAAACTATATTTTTATGCATAAGAATTCCATCCTTGTCCAACTTGTAGCATTCATATTTATGTTGTACATTTTCCTATAGTAATCCTTCTTTTACATGAAGATAATGTTCATCTAAGAAAACAACTTCAAGAATTTTGTTTCTGAAATTTGATTTACACATTCTAATGGTTGTAGCATGCATTGCATGTATTATTTTGTTGAGTGCGTCAATAACCTTCTTATCCTTACATTTAATATGTTTGATATCAAAATCAAACTCAAAGAAATCCTAGCGATCTTGCCTTCCTGGCATTCAACAGTTTGTTTTTCAAACAAATACTTCATCCCACAGTGATTTGTTCTCAACTCAAATTTTCTACCAATGAGATAAAGTATCCACATATTCAATGCATATACAATGGTAGAAATCTCTAAGTCGTGTGAAATACTTATTCTCATGCTCCTTTAGTTTCCTAGATTTATAACAATTAATGTGCCCATTTTACATAAAGACTCCACCAATTCTTTCTTTGCAAGCATTTATATATACCAAAAAATCTGCATTTGGATCAACAATCTTAAGAATGGGTGTACTAGAGAGAAATTTCTTTAATTTTTGGAAGCTTTTTCACACTATGATTTACATTGAAATTTGAGTCCTTTCCTCTACAATGACATAATTAGATTTGTCACTTTTCAGTTACCTTCTATAAATATTCTATGATATCCATGTAATATCCTAGATCAAATATTAGGGATATTATCTCTAAGGTTCCGAATTTAACTATTTTGATTTTCCCAAACAGTGGTTTATGAAGGATTATATTTTGTTCTAATCCAACAACATAGGAATGCATTTATAATTTCTGATTTATATAATATGTGCAGCTCCATTAATGTACTTTGGGACCACTTGCATGTTCCCAAACAAATCTGATATAAAGTGTGAAAGGTGGTTATTGATTCTAGTTCAGGACTTCTATCAAACAGTTTGTATACAATTCTCTTAGTATCAAATTGGAAGCATCAAAAGTACTAGTGAAAGAATCCATACAATAACAAGTTAATGTACCAATATAATAGTAGAAAATGACTAATATTTCAGCTTAAACAATTATGAATAGTCTCCCAATCACCAACTCAAACCAATGAAGACTAGCTATACTTTAACCACAAAGACAACTGTGGATTCCACTCAATCCAAACACATCCCAAACCACTCGAATTTTCTTGGACATAATCGATTTAACTCATAAAGACACAAAACCAGATATATATCTGAATGGAATACTTCGTAGAACATTTATGGAAGTTTGGAAGACACCCAAATCAAAACTAGGGAGACTAACTCGATTTTGACCCAAGAAAAGGCAACTTTTCCTAACAAGCTCAAACAGCCTCTAGCCCACTTGAATTCACCAAAAAAGGAATACATGGACTCTACACATCCAAATTCATCCAAATTACACGCAACCAACTTCCAAACAACTGGTTATGATAGTTAAATAGAAATCATCTTTAGCTGGTATAACCAATTATTGCATATTTTTACATAAGAAACTAGTAATGGAATTTGGAACGATACATGAGATAAATACTGGAGTGTTTCGTTAATTCTTGGATAGAAATTGAGGTTACATAAATGGTTGTTATAAAAGCATAAAAATCATAGAAATAACTTCTGCAAATGAAGAATAAGAACTACCCAAACTTCAGCAATGAGAAAAGTGAAGAATGTTGCTCCAAAGGTGAGATTTGCTTCCCCAAATGCGCCCTTCAAGGCCCAAATTCGACCCCAATATGAAACACAACCTCCAATGGTGTTCCCAATGTAAAAAATATGAGATATAATTCATTTGGGACTCTTCCCAACATATATCCACTACTCTTGGTGCACCCTCTTCAAACAAGAATCTTCAACACAACTCCAACTTCTTGAAAACCATTATAAACTTGTGTTGCTACAACGTGGCACTCTAAACACCTATATATGAAATCAAAACAGAAATAGAAAAATATATAAACCTAAATCAACTGAATACCACTTGATAAATCTTAGTGATTCCTCACCTCTCATTCACATGAATACCACTTAAGAAATCTGAGTGATTTCTCCTCTCTTGCTAGCTAGGGAGGCAACTTTCACCACCAGAACTAGTTCTATAGCAAGTGGCACATATCCCAAGCTTGAGAATCTCAATGAATCTCCAATACTAAATTCAAATGACCAAATCCCCTTCATTTGGTTCTTCACTTTTTTATAAATCTTCATGGAGCACTTCCCCCTCATTCTAGAATTCTCTCACAAATATTTAATAAAATATTAATAAATGATATTTTTATGAGAGAATGACACCTTGGGACCCATTTAACTCCTTTATACTGTTATTTGGACAAATAATAACTTCATCTACCTTTTAAATTCTAATTTGAGAGGATTAGCTTTATTTTTGGTGAGTTACATCCTCATGTGGGCCCACTCTAACCTATAGCATCCCCCTTGTCTAAATTTAGAACTTGCAACATGTCACAGGGTGTCATAAGATA
Organism: Pseudotsuga menziesii; assembly: GCA_001517045.1. NCBI lineage: Eukaryota > Viridiplantae > Streptophyta > Pinopsida > Pinales > Pinaceae > Pseudotsuga > Pseudotsuga menziesii. The sequence continues at coordinate 81,867 of LPNX010090598.1, forward strand.
TCATAGGGACCTTAGACATGTCATAAGTTTTCATAGGACCTGATTCTTTTCATAGATGTCATATATTTTCTATTGTTATCCCAAGGAGTTACAACCCTTGAGATGCTTTAATGAGAGGATTTATTCCGCCTTGGATGGGAGTTACACCACATATTTGGACTCATTCCACCACTAATGGGCCCTCCTTGTCTAATTATCTCAAAATATTAATAAAATTGATTTTAGGAGAGAATGATTCCTTTCTCCATGAATTTTTCCTTGGACCTTGGTTTTTCCATATTGCCTCATGACCCCAATTCACCACTATATTATTCTTCTTTATTTTTTCCAATTGAATTTCTACCATTTCCTCCCTATCCTATTGGAATGATCCATAGAAAAAATTTGGGGACATTACAGCCCTCCCCGCCCAAGATTGCTTGTTCTAAAGCAATACTAATCAACTCCAACAAAAACCATGAATGGAACCAATGTATTTTCACCCCAAGATATGTTGTTGCTGAATATGCTAGCATTGCAATTCAAAATCCCAAGCTAAGCTCAAAAGAATCCACCATGTTTTTGCTGCCACTCTGAATGTAACCATCTTCCCAAGGGATAGCTTTGTCTCCTCTATAATTGTATATATATGTTAATCCCCGCTGAAACAAATGATAAGAATCCCACGGTCCCAAATGATCCAAAAGAATGCAAGGTGTCTGTGAAAATAATCCCTACACTGAATAACCTCCACATAAGGCACCTCCTGAAGGCTCCCAAACCCACAAGCAAATGAATGGTATGTCAATCCACAATAATGTTTCTTAGTGAGAGAGCTGAACTAAAGCTTCACATAGATGGACTCCTGGAAATCATCAATTCTCGCTCTCCAATGCCATCAACTAAATGGATACACCAAGTAGTGCCAGGATCCCATTTCTTGTGTTGTAATCCTCCAGATATCATTGTCATTGGTGTGAATCTATCACTCCAAGCTATGCAAGGATCTCACCACCATATTGGAATTTCATCACTTCCAATTCTCAATTGGGCCTCTATGAGCCTCTCACATAATAAATGTATCACATCCCATGCCAACCGCACTCTGGTCCGATGGCTCACATCACCATCACTTTTCCCACCCAAATGACTCAAGTGGGACTCCCATGCTCTTTCATGCATGAGGGAAGCATAAAATAACACCCATAGATGCCTCAACTACTCACACTGTGAAATGAATGATGTACTTGTGAAACCCAATGGTATGACCAAACAATCAAGATCAAATAAATAATACATGTGTGTATCCTCATGTTCCATCAATCTTTTTGGTTACGCTACTCCATTCCACATACTATGAAGGTAAGTAGAATGTTTATTGTAAGGTGAATCCATATTTTCCATGTATCTTTCCACTCAATCCATGTATGGATGTGAACTGGAGGCATCATATTGCAGCCATATGTGCCTATGTTGTTGCTTATAAAATAGGATGATTTGAGATGCATCAAATAATCCACAACTAACGTAAAAGAACTTTTAACTCCTGGAGTATCCAGCACTGCTATGCATCTATTCTCCCAATAAATGGATGCGTAGGTAAGTTTGATTCTTAGTCCCAATGAAATGAGATCAATAATATTTCCATGGCTAAGTATTCCTCACATACAAGAAGCTCATGATCCCTCTGGAGTGAAACAAGTTCCTAGAAATCATCATGCATGTAAATTATTCCTTCAAGTGCTTGCAATTCTGAAAACTCCTCATGTTCACCGTGTGCATGAGGCTCCAAAATTTTATTTGTGCAATAAACCACACACATATGAACACATGTATTCTTGGGGAAGGAAGGTATCTCTCCCAATTCCATATAGAGTTTCTCTACTTCTACTACCTTGGCTGCTGCGAATTTGAGAGCTAAATCTCTATCCATGAACAATTGCAAGTAATCTTCTTTCATATTTTCTAACTCTCTTTTAATGATGCATAGTTTAGAGGTAGGATCTATTTCTACAAATCATTCTTATCCCTCCTCATTAATATTTTCAATGAGTTTATGTGCATCATCATTTCTGGAAAAATATTGCAGTATCATTTCTTATGTGACTAAGAGTTGGTTCTCTAAGTCACTCAATGGATCCTTAAGAATGTTATGTATTCTACCACATTTGTGCTCATGCAACTCTTGAGATTCATGCAAACTCCCATCAATCAATTTAGTCTTCTCACTGCATGCATCCTTGATACCAAAATTTTGCGACTCAATAATGGAAGACTCTACCATGCCAACATTATCACTGAAAGTGGATACCATCTCAAAATGAAACAAAGGAATACACAAATCAAAATTTTGGCAATACCTTTGTGTCGCCTCTTTTGTCTCAGGTGGTGGAGTGATGATGACATATTCTTCCACCAAAATTTCAGGTTCACTCTCAACTGTTGTGTGGTTTTCCTTTGCTTCTCGGTGAAGTTCTAATGGTGTTTGAAGGATTGATATTTTCTCTTCTTCTAAATCTGATTCACAAATTGTTTCACCCCCACCAATCACATCTCCCATCTCCTTTTGTAGTGATCTCAAACTTACCAACAAAGAATCTTGGATGTCCATTTCTCTCCATACTATCAATAGCCTCTTGCATTGTGTCTTGGCCTTCCATGTTGTAATATCCTTTGGTCCCCTTGGTAATTCACTCAGTGGCACGTTTATCATGCTCATTTGATGAGAACTCTTCGTTAGGAAGGGTTATATGCATGTGTTTTGAAGGATGCAATGCAATTTATTGTTGCTGGTGGCATGCATCCACAACATCGCATTCATCCTTAACATCCAAATTAGCATTAGAAAATTCTAAGCTATCATTTTAATCACATGAGATGGGGAATTCTTTGGTTTCATGTAAGAAAACATTGCAGCTACAAAAACCAGATTTACCTTCATACCTGATCAGGATGCTTTCTTCTTTCTGCCCAATGCATCTAGAGGAACCACATGGGTCCTCTTTTGGAAGATTGTGTCTCTTCTCCTTTAATGGTTAATTAGTACTTCCTTCTTCTTCTTTTCTTGGATTAGTGGAACAAATTAACGGTTTTTTGGTCTCAAAACAAGTCTACGTTATCACACAATGTGTAGCTACACACTAAAGGTATCCCATCCAGGACGTTAGAGGTGGGGTAGCTAATCGGTGACACCACAAGGGCATCATCCACTATGAATGAAGATTAGTTGTCACACCATACGTCCTCTTGTCACTTTAGATCAATCCAAAGAATGATCAAGGGGGGGGGGGCTACTAGCCTAAAGGGGCTAGCGAACCTACTCAAGACACTCCTAAGGGTAAGCAGTGGGTAAAAGGGAGAGACATTGAGTGAGGTAGTATAGATATAAGAAATATATGTGGTATAGGATTTGAGGTGAATTTGGGGAGACTTAGTGAATTAGGAAAGTATCTCAACTTAAGAAATAAAGTACCACAATGAGTTAAGCAAAGTAGATCTAGAAAGATCTAGTCATATACAAGAGAAACAGAAAAGATCCACTTAGGATTTTATGCAAAAGTAGACAAAGTGGACCCAAAAGGGTAGATCAACTCATGAAATTACTAGATATGGGTGCTTGGAGGATAGATCTGTGGAAATCAAGTGGGTTCAAGCACACCCAACTGATAGACCTGAAAAGATCTAGCCACTCGAATTGAAATCCTAAAGGGACCCACCTAGGGTTTATGCAAAAGTGGACATGGAAAACCCAAAAGAGTAGATCGGGGAAAGGAGTGACTATATCAGGACACTTGAAGGATAGGTTTGTGATTTTGAAGTGGGTTCAAGCATACCCAGCTGATAGATATGAAATTTTGGCCACCAACCCAAAGGGGGCGCCCCACCTAGAGAGACTAGTGCTAAATCCTAAGGTAAATGGAGTATGATTTACGTGAAATTCGAGATCTAGGGTTTATTCAACAATATCCAAGTGTTTTTTTAATTTTTTCATAAAAACTCACAGGATCTATCAGATCTACAAAACTAGGGTTTTAAGAAAGAGGGTTTGGTCGTGACAATTGGATCAAACCCATAAAAAATAAAATAAATGCATATATACCTAGAAATACTTGCTACTAACCTTGTATGACGATGATATTTCCTCTCCAATAAGTTACGAGTGTTTATATGCCTCTCCAAGTGAAATCAGTGTCTCCTTTCAGATGCCAAGTACTCCTTCCTCATATAAAAGAGATCTACTACGAGAATCGATTTACAAAAGGATAGATAAAATGACAAAGAAAGATCAATAAAATAACATCTAGATGGTTGTAAGACACAATAAATATATTTTATGAATCAAAGACAACTTGAGAGGTCGTTATGGAGCTCGATCACAATAGTGCCACTACCCAAACACTTCCTTCACCAGATGGATGACAACCTGCAAAAATATTAGAAATGCATATATCCGTAAGAATTCTAGAGAGAACAAGACTTTTTAAACTCCATACAAGACACTCGACAAAGCTTCCAAGAGTTCTTGAAAAATATTTTATAATCAAAGAATTAGAGAGACAAAAGTCCCTTTACAAATGAGAGAGCATCTCAATATATAGATCTCTCAAGTACATAAAACCTAGATCCAGAAAGATCAAGGGTCAATATCATAAGATAAAATCATCCTAATCTACGGCTAAGATTAGTTGGATATATCTCACATGGATCAACTCACTAAAAGAAGAGGATGCATCACTAGAAATGTCCAATGAGGGGGTGCACCACATGAAGTGTGACTAATAAGTACAAAGTAGCACATGGTGGGGCTAGGAGGTCATGTTATCCTTCACTAGCATGGACCCATGGCACAATAACAAGGTGTGGTGGCAAATAATATAAATGAGTGATAAAAATAACTAGGGTGTTTCCCTCAAAATATATTAAAACACTCTCAAACTGCATAAATCAAGGAAGTGTGGACCCCAAGTGAAGTGAAGATGATGTCGGATGATGAATGTGACCCAAACACTATGCCTTAGACCAATTCCATGCCATTCCTTTGCCTCAATTTCTGAAATCGATTTCCTAATTAACCATTTTTTTATGATTAAAATGTTGCCTTGGGAACATAAAACTGCCAATATCTCACTTGGGAAGCATCTACACACAAAAAATGACAACACATATGTGTCTGGCACCTGAGGTATATGGTATAATCGAATGGATGCACCCCAAGGATCCACTTGAGCACCCTAGGATATCTCCTCAACATCTACACTCTCTTTCATTTGTTTCCCAGACCAAATATATTGCAAAACACTCGAAAGACCCCTATCTCTACTGCAAGTGCCTGAAACTGAAAACCAAATTCACCAATAGACTCAAAATGTCTACATCAACTAGGAATGAGTACTCATACACCATATGTCCATCACAAAGGTACATCGAAATCCCCATCCATGTCAAAACCATAATAATAATAAAGCATGTAAATGCTGATAATAATACAAGCCATCATAAAAAACCACCATCTGAAGCATGAATATGTCTAATGAACACTTGCCAACCACAAATAATCATCATATATAAACCTATGTCTATAACTCATCTTGGATCCTGCTCATGGCCTGACCAAGTCAAAACGGATCAAATGATGACCCAAGTGCTAAACTATGATGCTACAAAGCACAAATGGAGTTGCATGCTCAATTATCTATGCTAGTAGTGAAACACAAGTATGATTAGATTTTGTTGGCAAGTATAAGCACAATACATATATAATAATCCAAATCAAAATGATTAGTTGTTTCAAAACAAGAACCTCCAGTGCATACTCATTTATAGATTTAGCCATTTTGCTAGTCAAGGGTAAAGGGATCATAAACAACAGGTAAGGCCAAGGGACGATTTGATAACTCAATGATGTAAGCACTTGGGCTAAAGGACAAGGGGATCCACACAACACATAAGTTGGACTAAGTGAACAATAGGGCATGACAGTGTCTCACAAATGGGTGGAATGATGAGAAGGATCCACTAGACTCTAGAAAAGCAACCTTTTTATACTTTATTTGCTCAGCATTTATTATACTAGTTAACCTCTAAAGTGTAGGTGCCCTGGTAAGCCTTTTGGGATTCCAGATAGTGACAAAGACATGACCTTCTTTGGCCAGTCTCTCCATGTTTCCCTGTTGGGGAAAATGAGTCATACATTATACAAATAATGAGTGCTCATCCTCTAGCCATCAACTTTGTTTCTCATTGCTAAATTACTAGCCTCCAAGAGCAGGTTCCTTGGAAAACCTTCCGGGATTCCAAAAAATGATAAAGAATAAAACTTGAGGGGCTTACCTCACCCTCATACCTTGTGGGGATAAATTAACCTTACGCGATACAACAGATGAATGCTCATCTCTTGGAAACTGACTAGTTTTATTTTTGTATTTCCAGTAGTGTCTAAAGACACTTTTATTTTGCTAGCAGGGCATCCATTTAGAAAAATTTTAAGCTCTGATGCCTTAGTGTCTAAAAACACTTCCTTTGTAGGACTACTTGTGTTCAATACCTAGAGGTAGACATTCCCTATGATAAACATCACATAAACCAACACCGAGACACAATTTATACATGGATACCTATTCCAACATAGAGGTGAAGGTGGGGGAAATCCCAGATGTTACTAGTTAAGTTACAAGTCAAGGATAATCAATCAATATGGGAAGGAAACGGATGGACGAAGACAATGGAAATGATGACAAGACTAGCAAGCTACGTCCCTAAAGGGAAATGACTAAATCTATACTAGGAGTAGGGCAAGACCAATGAGTATACAAACGAATCTCTTGGTCAAAACAACTAGATCATTTATACTTTTGATTCCAAGTAAACCAAGATAAAATATTGCCAACATATATTCAATATCAACTAAGAGTCACTACTAAAATAGGTGACAGAGCAACATCAAAATCCATATGCACAAACCATAATATCACCTGGGTCATATACATGTACTGGATCTGAAACCAATCTAAATATCACTGGAACAATATTTGTTGCTACATATCATGTGCATTATAATAATCTCTGTTATGGATCATGAAAGAATGGCTAACTCAGTCGTCAAATCTGGTGTCATGAGGCTCAGTCATGGCATAGAACTGGTCAATATGGATACTCTGGATCTGCTGAAAGTGGGATATCATCAACTTGTGGCTCATCATCTGCTAATCTCATAGTAAAGAGATGGCTCAAATAACTGCTCAGGAACAAAGGTAGCCCAACTACTATATATGTGACAACATATGGCTCCAACTGGGACAAGTGATCAAAGGGAGAGAGCGCATGAGAACCTCATATATCTATGGTACGCAGCAATGCTCATACAATCATAAAAAATGCACTCGATCTAATGCCCCATATTTAGTAAAACATGTCTCTATGAATGATGGAAACAACACTACCCGACAGTACATGTGGCATAAAATAAAATAAAATGCTGAAAATAAAATACTGAAAAATAAATGTTGAGATATCAATGCGAAAAGTAAAGTGCTAGAGCACAAACATCTAATCTAAAAAAATTTAAGCAGTTAAGGAAGACTCATATAGAAAGTGACAATGACTCAAGAATCAGGACCATGCAACACTGAAGACTCGATCCTATTGCTCAAAAGAGCTTATTCAACTACCTACCTACCCTAGTCTAACTGACCAAATGAGCGCTAAGTAAAATCATAGATCCAATGTAACCATTTGTTGAAAGCATAAATTTGTCTTTCTTTACAGCTAATGATACAACAAGTCAAAGATGGCTTGGAAGTAACGTGAATGAAAATTTAAGCCATTCTAACTTGTTGTTTGAAGATCAGAGAAAGACATGGATAAGGATAAATGAAATCATGCCAGGGATGAGATTGACTATTGCACACTTCTTTTGTCCAAAGACCAATAAGATCATAATATTTATGCAAGTTTAAAATTGATTAAAGAAAAGAATACAACACATGATTCACCCCTACCAAGTTATCATAGTTTCCCTCATCTTTGTGATTAACACACTCAATAATATTCACATTATAATTAATGGTGAAACAAGATGGGGACAAATTAGAGATTAATAAACCAAAATTTGAAATTAACCCCATTTGTTGTTTAAAGATTGAGAAAATGGGAAATTGATCTTTATAGAGCTTTTCAATCACCCAACCAAAGGAATTATAAAAATTGAAAGCATTATGCACCAACGATGACCGAAAAAGAAGAAGAAATATTTTATCATTGACCACTTGGCACTCTCGAGACTCTTTACCAAAAATTTCGCAAGCTAAAACTTGATTGGAACATGAGATCATACAAGAGGACTTTAAAAGATGGGATGGGAGGGTGGATTGAAAACATGTACTCTACTTTATAATAATTCATCTTAGAATCTGAGAGGGAAGGGTTTTTGAATCAATAACACTCTCAAATTTCGGAACAAGGAAAAAGTCCACATTGTGAGAAAAAGAAAGGACCGCCTTATCGAGATGGATGACTAAATGAGGGATTTTCAAAATTAATTGAATCATTCCTTGAAGATTCTTTATAAAGAAGTGGAAAACTTGAAGGTTGTAACAAAGAACACTCTTGGTCAGACTCACTCATAAGCAATTGTTCTTCGTTAGATTTGTCGTTATATTCATTCATTTGGAAATAACATAAATTGATAAGATCATTTTTAGGTTCATTATCATCCTCACGCATTTTTATAATTGACTCCTCAAATGAAGTTTTATTATCATTTTGATCTTCCTCTTTTCGAATAATATGATTAGAATTTGAATTTTGATCAATTGAACATTGGTTTGAAGTTTCATCAACCAAACAATGATCGTGAAATTACTCCTCAGAAATATCTACGATAGACTCAAAAATAGGATGCTCAACTTCGTATTTCTTTGTATGATGATCAATGAGATCCCCTCCATGAGTCCAATATAGCTCTGTGCCTTATTCAGGTAATGATGACAAAGTATCTCGTATGATTCGAATAATGTCATGTTCAATTTCATTTTTAGATCTGTTGTGGTTATTCCTAAGATACTGAGTGAAAATTTTATTGATTAACGGCTCACTCATAAAATTAATCACAGGAACACTCACCATTAGTTCAAGAGAGTAAAAATCAAATTGATAAGGACAATCATTACTTATATCATCGTCATTATCGTGATCATATTCATCAAATTGATCCTCAATCACAATCATTGCTTGATTGAGGCTCTGAAGGTTCAACAATGTTCTCACCCCATTCCTTTTTTAACAAATCAGTAAACATATCATAACCAATGATAGATATTGGTGCTAAATGATCAAACCATAATCAAGCATCTCCATCTAAGGATTCACCAAGGGCCTGCATGTAAACTTCTGCATCATTTGCATCTCTAACTTCCATATGATCCCAAAGCATTTGCAAATTATCTTCAATATATGTGGCATTGTTTCCATTTAAACGAGGCAACTTTCTAATGTAATCCTTAGGAATAGAATGAGGCGCCCCATCTATTTCAAAAAATTCAAAAGGAGATAGCTTAGCTTGTGTTCTAACTACTTTGGATTCTCTAAATGGGATTTTATTTGAATGTTTGACTATACTACAAGAATCATTCAACCGATTGCTCTGATTGTGAGGCCTTAGCTGAGTTTGATGCTTACTAATCCGTTCAATATAATTTATTTGGGATACTTTATTACATGGATGACGAAATTGGTGGGAATGATAAGGACTGTGATAATTAGGATCAAAGCCATTCTCATACCAAGAATTTGATTTCCATCTATTTCTTTCATCAATTTTCTCTTTAATCTTAGTTATAGTTTTATTTAATTCTTCGATGGATTGGAGAAATACGTCTGAGTTCATTATAGTTTATGGGATGGGTTTGCTTCTCAGTGGAGTCGCGTACTTGTGGAGTTTCCAGGTGAAATGCTAAATGAAATCATCGAAATATATGTCTTTGGGGAAGTATGATGCGAGAGATAGAAACAAGTGAATGTAAGATTATGCAAGGAGAAATACATTCACTAGATTTAATCTAGACGTGATATGATTCAAAATATAAGAGTGAAGTACTACTCACAGACACCAAAGGTAAGCCTCTACCTCCCCGAAAATGGCGCCAAAAGATGTTATCACACAATGTGTAGCTACCCGCTAAAGGTATCCCTTCCGGGATGGTAGAGGTGGGGTAGCTAATCGGTGACATCGCAAGAGCCTTGTCCACTACGTATGAAGGGTATTTATCACACCGGACGGGCTCTTGTTGCTTTAGATCAATCTGGAGAATTATCAAGGGGGAGAACCTACTAGACTAAAGGGGCTAGTGAACCTATTCAAGACACTCCTAAGGGTAAGCAGTGGGTAAAAAGGAGAGACAATGAGTGAGGTAGTTTATATCTAGGAAATATACGTGGTATAGGATTTGAGGTGAAGTTGGGGAGACTTATTGAATTGGGAAAGTAGGCCAACTTAAGAAAGAAATTACCACAATGAGTTAAGAAAAGTAGATCTAGAAATATCTAGCCATATACAAGAGAAACATAAAAGACCCACTTATGATTTATGCAAAAGTAGACAAAGTGAACCCAAACGGGTAGATCAGGGCATGGAATGACTAGATCCGAGTGCTTGGAGGATAGATCCGTGGAAATCAAGTGGGTTCAAGCACACCCAACTGATAGATATGAAAATATCTAGCCAATTGAATGGAAATCCTAAAGGGACCCACCTAGGGTTTATGCAAAAGTGGACATGGTGGACCCAAAAGAGTAGATCGGTGCAAGGAGTGACTAGATAATGACACTTGTAGGATAGATCTATGATTTTGAAGTGGGTTCAAGCATACCCAGCTGATAGATCTGAAATTTTGGCCACCCACCCAAAGGAGCCGCCACACCCAGAGAGACTAGTTCTAGATCCCGGGTAAAATGGAGTCTGATTTACATGAAATTCGAGATCTAGGGTTTATTTAGCAATATCCAAGTGGGTTTTGATGGCTATCATAAAAAATTTACCTGATCTATGAGATCTACAAAACTAGGGTTTTAAGAAAGAGGGTTTGGTTGTGACGATTGGATCAAACCCATGAAAAATAAAATAAATGCATATGTACCTGGAAATACTTGCTACTAACCTTGTATGACGATGATTTTTCCTCTCCGATCAATTACGAGCATTTTCTATGCCTCTCCAAGTGAAATCGTTGTCTCCTTTGAAATGCCAAGGACTCCTTCCTCCTACAAAAGAGATCTACTACGAGAATCGATTTACAAAAGAATAGATGAAATGACAAAGAAATATGAATCAAAGAACATCATTATGGTTGTAAGACACAATAAAGATACTCCCTGAATCAAATCCTACTTTAAAGGACACTATGGAGCTCGGTCACAATAGTGCCCCTACCCAAATGCTTCGTTCACCAGATGGATGACAACCTGCAAAAACATTAGAAATGCATAGATATGCAAGAATGCTAGAGACAAAAAGACTTTTAAATCTCCATACAAGACATTCGACAAATCTTCCAAGAGTTCTTTCAAAATAATTTATTAATCCAAGAGTTTGAGAGCCAAAAGTCCCTTTACAAAGGAGAGAGCATCTCAATATATAGATCTCTCAAGTACATAAAACCTAAATCCAGAAAGATCAAGGATCAATATCATAAGATAAAATTATCCTAATCTACGACTAATAATAGTTGGATACATCTCACATGGATCAACTCACTAAAAGAAGAGGGTGCATCACTAGAAATTCCCAATGAGGGAGTGCACCACATAAAGTATGAATAATAACTACAAAGTAGCACATGGAGGGGATAAGAGGTCATGTTATCCTTAACTAGCATGTCCCCATGGAATAATTATTAACAAGACATGGTGGCAAATAATATAAATGAGTGATAAAAATCACTAGGGTATTTCCCTCAAAATGCATCAAAACACCCTCAAACTGCATAAATCAAGGATGTGTGGACCCCAAGTGAAGTGAAGTTGATGTCATATGATGAATGTGACCCAAAAAATGTGCCTCAAAACAATTCCATGTCATGCATTTTCCTCAATTTCCTAAATCGATTTCCTCATTAGTCATTTTTTTATTATTAAAATGATGCCTTGGGAACATAAAATTGCCAATATCTCACCCGAGAAGTGTCTACAAAAACAATTGGCTACACAGATGTGCCTAGAACCCCATCTATATGGTATAATCGATTGGATGCACCCAAAGGATCCACTTGAGCGCCCTGGGTTATCTCCTCAACATCTGCACTGTGTTTCATTTTTTATTTCTGAGGCCAAATCTGCTACAAAACACCCATAAGGCCCCTATCTCTCCTGCAAGCTGCTTAAACTGAAAACCAACCATACCAATGGACTCAAGATGTCCAAATCAACTAGGAATGAGTACTCATACACCATATGTCCGTCACAAAGGTACATCAAAATCCCATCCATGTCAGAACCATAATAATAATAAATCCTGTAAATGTTGATAATAATACAAAACATCATAACAAATCACCATCAGAAGCATGAAAATGTATAATGAACACGTGCAGACCATAAATAATAATCATCTATAAACCTATGTCTATAACGCATCCTAGATCTTGCTCATGGTTTGAGCAACATTAGGTTGACCAAGTCAAAACTAATCAAATGATGACGCAAGTGCTAAAGGCTGATGCTGCAAAGCACAAATGGACCTGCATGCTCAATTATCTATGCTAGCAGTGAGACTCAAGTATGATTATATTTTTTGGCAAGTATAAGCACAATACATATATACTAATCCAAATCAAAATGATTAGTTGTTTCAAAACAAGAAAGTCCAGTGTATACTCATTTATAGATTTATCCATTTTGCTAGTCAAGGGTGAAGGGGTCATAAACAATAGGTAAGGCCAAGGGACGGATTGAGAACTAAACATTGTAAGCACCTGGGATAAAGGACAATGGGATCCACACAACACATAATTTGGACTAGGTGAACAATAGGGCATGACAATGTCTCACAAATGGGTGGAATGATGACAAGGCTCCACTAGACTCTAGACAAGCAACCTTTTTATACTTTATTTGCTTAGCATTTATTATACTAGTTAACCTTTAAAGGCAGGTTCCCTGGTAATCCTTATGGGCTTCCAAATAGTGACAAATACATGACCTTTTTGGGCTAGTCTCTCCCTATTTCCCTGTGGGGAAAATGAGTTGTACATTATACAAAGAACGAGTGCTCATCCTCTAGCCATCAACTTTATTTCTCATTGCTAACTTACCAGCCTCTAAGAGCAACTACCCTGTAAAACCTTATGGGAATTTGGAAGATGAAAAAGGATCAACCTTGAGGGGATTGCCTCACATTGATACCCTGTGGGCATAAATGAGCCTTACACCATACAACAGATGAGTGTCATATCTTGGAAACTGGCTAGTATTATTTTTGTATTTCCAGTAGTGTCTAAAGACACTTTTATTTTACTGGCAGGTCACCCATTTAAAATAACTTTAAGATATGATGCCTTAGTGTCTAAAAACACTTCTTTGGTAGGACTACTTTTGTTCAGAACCTAGAGTTAGACATTCCCTATTATAAACATCACATAAACCAACACCAAGACACAATTTATACATGAAGACCTATTCCAACACAGAGGTGAAGCTGGGGGAAATCTCATATGTTACTATTTAAGTTACATGTCAAGGATAATCAATCAATATGGGAAGGCAATGGATGGACAGAGACAATGGAAATGATGCCAAGACTAGCAAGCTATGTCCCTAAAGGGAAATGACCAAATATATACTAGGAGTAGGGAAAGGCCAACAAGTATACAAATGAATCTCTCGGTCAAAACAAATAGATCATTTATAGTTTAGATTCCAAGTAAACTAAGATAAAGTATTTCCAACATATAATCAATATCAACTGAGTCTCACTGCTAAAATAGATGACATAGCAACATCAAAATCCATATGCACAAACCATAATATCACTTGGGTCATATACATGTACTGGATCTGAAACCAATATGAAGATCATTGGAACAACTGTTGCTGCTACATATCATGGGCATTATAATAATCTATGCTTTGGGTCATGAAAAAATGGCTAACTTAGTCATCAAATCAGGGGTCGTGAGGCTTATTTATGGAATAGAACTGGTCAATCTAGATACTCTGGATCTGCTAAAAGTGGGTGATCATCAATTGGTGGCTCATCATTTTTTAATCTCATAGTAAAAGGCTGACTCAAATAACTGCTCAGTACTGCTCAAGAACAAAAGTAGCCTAGATACTATATATGTGACAATAGTAGATCATCCAAATGATGTTGTAAAATCTATATCAGTAATGAAAGTAATTTTTGAAGGAAACAATTGCGCAGATTTCCTTACCCAGAGCTAGATACTCTTAATAATGGTAAGTCATATTTTTCCTTGTTGCTATCCTCTTTGCTAATTCATCCTCAAGGATTTTCCTTGGTGAATTGGTCCTTATTTCATGTCATAAAAATAGTCATCCTCCTCTCGTGACATATGCAAGGCTCCGTTGATGTAGATGATTTCTTCTTGTTCATATTGTTCGAAATCATCATCTCGCGCTGGTACAAGTCTCATAGCTGCAATTTTTCTCTTTTTTGGACAATTAGAAATTTAGTTTTGCAGCTCAAAGGTGTAGAGGGAAAAGATCTGATACCATGGTAATATCCCCGATCAAATATTAGGGATATTATCTCCAAGGTTCCAAGTTTAATTATATTGATTTTCCTAAATAGTGGTGATGAATGATTATATTTTGTTCTAATGCAACAACATAGGAATGCATTTATAATTTCCGTTTTCTACAATATGTGTAGATCCATTAATGTACTTGGGGATCACTTGTATGTGCCCAAATAAATCTGATATAAAGTTTGAAAGTTGGTTATTGATTTTGGTTCAGGACTTCCATCAAACAGTTTGTATGCAATTCCCTTAGTATCAATTTGGAATCACTGGAAGTACTAGTGAAAGAATCCATCCAATAAAATTTTCACGGACCAATATAAAAGTATACAATGACTGATATTTCATCTTAAACAATTATTAATAGTCTCCCAATCACCAACTTGAACCAATTAATACTAACTAGTCTTTAACCATAGAGACAACTGTGGATTCCACTCAATCAAAACACATCCCTAGCCACTCTAATTTTCTTGGACATAATGAATTCCACTCATACACACCCAAAACCAACTATATGTCTTAATGGAAAACTTCATAGAACATTTATGGAGGTTTTGGAAGACACCCAAATCAAAACTAGGGAGCCTAGCTTGATTTTGACCCAAGAAAAGGTAGATTTTCCTAACAAGCTCAAACAGCCTCTAACCCACTCGAATTCTCCAAAAAGTGTATACATGGACTCTACACATCCAAATTCATCCAAATGACACATGAACCACTTCAAAACAACTGGTTGTGATAGTTAAATAGAAATAATCTTTAGCTAGTATAACCAATTATTGAATATTTTTACATAGGAAAATTAGTAATGGAATTTGGAACAATACATGAGATAAATACTGGATTTTTTGTTAATTCTTGGAAATATCTTGAGGTTAAATCAATTTATTTTATAACAACAACAAAATCAGATAAATAACTTCTGCAAATGAAGAAGAAGTACTACCCAAACTTCAGCAATGAGAAAAGTGAAGAATGTTGCTCCAATTAGGTGAGAAATAACTTTTTCCTTCAATGGTGCACCCATTGTCAAAAATATAAGATATAATTCCTTCGGGAATATTCCCAAAAAAATATACAGTAGTCTTAGTGCGCCCTCCTCATGCAAGAACCTTCAACACAAATCAAACTTCCCGGAAACCACTATAAACTTATGTTGATAAAACTTAGCACTCTAAACGCATGTAGATGAAATCAAACCATAAATAGAACAAGATATAAACATGCATCAATTGAATCTCACTTGAGAAATATGAGCGATTCCTACTCACCTTTCATTCACATGAATACCAATTGAGAAATGTATAGTGTCTACGGCTAGGTGGAACGTGGCACAGTCAATTCCAGCTGCGGGAATGGCAAGATAAGTGGTTGTCTTTTATTTATATGGGTTATTTGTTATATATATATATATATATATAAGTATGTATGTGTGTGTGTGTATATGTGTGTGTGTGTGTTAAAATGCATATGTATGTGTATGTATGTATGTGTTAAAATGCATATAAGAATCCTATTCTATAGATCTGATTTTTATGTCTCTCATAATCTCGGTAGAATGTGTTAATCCATTTGCAATAAATATAGTTGTTTTTCAATTAGTAGTTTTCAGGAAAAATAGTTTTAGCTAGATTTGAGACTTTGCAATAGAAATGTTTGTTAAAATGTCTATATGATTTTATTTGATTTATATCTGATATTTGCATCTAATATTTTTTACTAAATGTGTAAAATATATTCCAATATAGTCTATAAAATTGGTTACCATGATCTTAGTTCATTTCTCAAACTGTTAGTCTTTTCGGAGAGGATGCCATAACTAGATTTGGGATTTGAAATGGGGATTGTATGTGAGTATGAAGATACATCCATATGACTATATATGACCTATAATAAACGTTTCCTAACCTCCTATCATCATTTCCTTCTCGTTAAATTTCTTTTGAAAACTAGAATTGGATACTAACTTCGGAACGGTGAAATTGGTAACTAGTTTTTGGATTACAATCTTTGTTTTTGGTAAAAGATGAACGTACGACCATATGATCTATTTTGGTACTTTATTTGTGTTGTAGAATTCTATTTTCCATATATGTACCTTCACATTTATTTTCATCGGAATTCAGTACGATTGGTTTGATTGAATTCCTAGCAGTGTTTATTAACTAGTTGTATTGATTGAACTTGAAAGATTCTTCATTTATGTACTCGGATCAGATCTGAAAAAACACTTTTATTTTGTTGCACATGCATGATTATTTATTCAAAAAAAATGTAGGTTCAATTTTTCGATAGTTGGTATGGTTGTGCGTCAAAAATGCACAAGACTAGTTGTTTGTGTAGTCAAACTAGTTGACTAGTCTTGGTATCTCATTTTCGTGTTTATTATGTTTAATTATTTAAATAAGGTTATTTGGCCATATTTACATGGATGTAGGTGTTAATTAGCCATTGGGATTGATAAATTGTGTTAATTAGTTGAACAAATTATTGTATGCCAAGTGTCATCATTTTTAAGCTAAGTGTCGTAATTAGCACATTAATTACCTTAATTAACTAGTTAATGATGTATTGTTGGAAATGGCATTTTTGGGTGCAACTAACACGTGTTATGGACTGGGATGGATGTATAATGATGTTATATAATGTTGGATAAGCTTTCCCAGCCTTGGTTCAATTGTTTTCTCATATGTAAATTCTATTTTTATTAATTTGGGATTATCGATATTTTGTCGTAATGAATTCGTGAAAAATGAAATTAAATATTTATTTTATTTCTCTGTTGTTCTTAAAATTTATAATTAACCTCTTAGATATAACGATATGTCCCTAAGTCCATTTCATAGCCCCGTGGGACATTACATCTTTGTGGAGAAATTGACCCAAGGATGGTGGAATCTATCAGGATTTGATTTTCTTGCAATCTAGCTTTGGTTATCTAGTTCCTTGCCAAAATACATGTCCATTAAATCTTCCATTTTCATGAGTGAAAATTATAAAAACTACAACTTTATAGCAAGAAAATGGTTTAAAGAAGTTGTAACCGGCATACACATTTCTCAATAACTCACACGTCACCATAAAACCTTGGTTTATAAATTAATGTACAGACTTCTTGTTTGCATTCCTAATAAATTATGACATAATTAAAAATCCCATCACCAGACACACCTTGCTTGGTCTCCTTCTCACACATATCCTTTAATATCATTCATGTCTAATGGACATTATTCCCTATCACACACCATGGTTAGGATCAATGCTTCCCAATCGAACCTTCCATTCAATGGATAGCTTAAATCTTCAATATTTTTCCAGTCTTATTAATGATCATATCAACCAATATTTAACATGGCCCAACATGTTGGATAAGTTACCTTTGGACCTCCCTGAATTGGAAGGAAAGAAAGGAAATGATCATGCTAACCATGTTATGTCATTCCACTTATGGTGTTCATCCAACATCATAATTGAAGAAACTATCCATATTCAAATTTTCCAAATGACTCTTAAATGAACAACTGCCAAACGGTACATCAATTTTCTTACAATCATGCACTCCATGTTTGATCTGACTACCACTATTTTCTGTACGCGTTTTCAACTCACCATCGCCCCAAGATCATCAATTGTAAATGCACGTTGGAAACAAAGCCTCAATTTAGTGTAAATATCATTAAGGAAATAACATTTCCCAACATCAACAAGCAATTTTATAGAACCATTTCCCTAACCAAGGTTCCATATCTCACCAACATGAAGTATGGAAACCTTCTAACTGACTCAAACTGAAGAGTCTTCCAACCAAAATATCACATGAACTTAGCAAAGATTCATCTCTATACTTGTAAACGAGCCTATCCAATTGCATAATCACCTCTTATATTATGAGAGGATGCTTTGATTTCCACCAGTAGTTATCTTCAATTTCCACATCCTAGTAGTGCCCCTCTGGTACCAATTCCACCTGTATGATGTACCGTTCATAACCCTAATGTTAGAGATGCTCATAGTTATAACATTGTATATCATTTGGTCCAATCTCATGCCTCCATGTCCACCCTTGAGGTTATCCACTCTTTCTCTTCCAAGGAAAAAACATTCTTGTTAGCATTAGGAACCATAGATACATTTGATTCACACATAATGACTTTTGACTTAGATCTAGGTGAACCTAAGTTTCCTTCATATATCATTCAAAATTCTTGTCACAATCAATAATATCATCATTCATCGATGTATTGTTGATGAATGTGCTTCTACTTATGTCATTTCAACCACCTTTTGTAAATTACTAGGATACCCTAATCTCATTGCATCCATAATTACCCTTTGTTCCTCTGATGGTCATCCATCACAACCACAAGGCCTTTATCAAAATGTCCATTTTGAGATAGGGAGAAAAATGTTTCTCCTTGATGTAGAATTCAATGATGCTCGATTGGACTATAACAATATTCTGGGTTGTAGTTATATGTATGCCATGAAGGAAATCACCTCCTTAGTCGTTTGCACCATGATGTCCCCCCCCATTGGGAAAGTCAACACGCTTGAATAGATTACATAATATGAGCTTCATGCCACCGACAACATGAACAATTTCCAACTAAGAATGGGTATTAATAATAAAAAATCCCTTCTTATAACGAGATAGGTGAATACATATACACAGATTCCTTGTTGTTAGGATCATATACAAGACCACTCTGATCATCACACCAACAAATGATTCCCTCATGTGCATAATATTTTATTCTACAGATAAACCAATCTTATATACTCTGATGTCTCCATCATCGTCAATCACAAAACTCCCTTTTGAAGCCTTAGCCATTTCCCCCCTCCTTCAGTAGTCCTAGTTGTAGAAGTAACTTTTCTCTTTTCCCTCCCGGTGTCAAGGGTACACTAGTCATGGCCACCCTCACTTTACTAGGACTTACCCTCAAGTAAAATGTATGGTACTTAACACCCCCGCACCCATAAGTAACCACACAACCTTATTATTATATCAAATTTACTCAAATTTCTCTTACTTATTCCTCATCATTTTTGGTCCCATGGTCATCTTCATCAACCATGTCAAGATTGTCACCATTGGTTTTCCCATCATAGCCACAAAAACTGGGGGCATGAATATGAGAATGGAAAACATTATAGCCTCCCCAAATCTCCCCCATGTTTGGGTTCCTCCTCCATGTTATTTATTTGATATGAAAGGTCATCCCACTAACCACTACCTAGCCCTACTTAAGATAAGGAATCTTTTACATCTCCCGAATATGACATCCTTTTCTTAAGCACCATCAGCCGGGGCACTTTCTTTTCCTCAAATAGAGTTCGTAAATGCTAAGAACAAAGCACTATTCACCAATCCTGCTTATACTTTATGTTCTAAGTTTAGTCATTATACCAATTATTATTCAACCCTCCCACAATTTTGGAACATCCTTGCTATCATTCGCCAGACCCTCGCACCCCTCAATTATTCAATCCCACCTTCTCCTAAGACAACCTCACTAGAGTTTGTTGCCACTAATTATGTTTGGATATTGATCAAAACGTAAACTATGCATCCATGTACATTAAGTGGTAAAATCAAGCATTTCCTTCCATTAATTCTAGGCATGTCACCTCTAGACAATCCCATTCATTCTCTAACCCCTTCCCTATCACTAGTTACATCACACGCTCTTCAACCATGTCATTAATATGGGCTATTCAGCAATTATTTATTTCAATGCAAAATTGTGAGAGCACATAGATATTATCACCTTGAATAGTTAGGAAAACATCATACCTCCCTAATCAATATACATGGCATATCTCCAATGATAGTGAACTCACTCATTCCCCATCGAAAGGATATCCCCCCCCCATGAAATGATACTACTGAGTATGTTGATATTGATTATATCTCGCCGTTCATTGAATCCAAGATATATGATCATTTATCATTAACATCCTATGTGGCATTAGTACCCCATAAGTGCACAACTCCACTTTACCCCCTTGTGGACCTAGACATGTTCCTCACATACTATCTCAGCCTCCATGGGTTCATAGTTCTTGCTTGATTCATCACACACCTATGACATAGGCTACGTGAGAGCCACTACCCCTATTCCTCAACAAACAATTATCCACCTAACTTCCTTGATCACCTCTTCCACTATGATGAAGACATTATAGAATCAAAACCAAATTTTGAAACCCCATGGTACAACATGCAACACCATCTCTATTTTCTACCTCATTGCATGTTCAAATGCACTAATATAGAAGATCAATATGTTGTTGAAACTAAAGATTGTATCCCTCTAAACCATGTTGATTAGTTTTAAAACCCCAATAACTAGACCTACACAACACAAAAATATCTAAAGAGATGAAATCGCATACATAAAACAATACACGCAAGGCCCTTAAGCAAGGGAACTTAAATGGATGGAAGTAAAGGGACTTAAATGGATAGATTGTTTATGCAGGACCACTACCACCTTTATGGATAATTATTCATCATAGGGTAATTTTATGTGAAAACTTGGATTCAATTAGTGAATATAGGGTCTCCCACTTGAAATCATTATTCACTAAACCTCATGGAGAAACCGTAAAGAGTATGCTCTCAATTACATCAACTTTCCTTGACTATATCAATAACACTTTTTTTATGAAAAAAAGTTGTGTTTTGATCCCCCTCTTGAAGCCAAATAACTCAGATTTTTGTTCGTTGTCTAGCCTCTTCCCAAGTCAAGAGAGTGGTCCTTTTCACTTCAAGATCTATTGGTTCATTAATTTCCTCCAAGAAATGGATGGAGGTGCAAATCTTCCCATTCAACATAGATATGTGGAGTTCCACCTATTGAAGCCTATTCTCAAAGTCTCCATATTTATCATTACTCATTTCCTTTATATTACCTTCATTTTGATAATATTAATCTAAAATTGTACCATAATTTTCCCTTGGTCCCTCAAGATATGTCTCCAAGTTCTTGTAATTTTGTGTACATACTCAGGGAGAAACATTGCGTGTGATTAATTTTAATAGGGGGGTGAGACCTATAAGGGGTCCTATCTAGATCCAATGTTATGGATGAATGATCAAATCCCCCAAAGGAAATATTCATTGATCTAATCTTTGAAAATATTGGACAAAAGTATCCTAGATGAGAAATCAATTCGACCTTTTCCAATGGTGTCCTCACCTTTTCTCCTATTGCTTCATGTGGTCATTATCATGACAAGTTCAATATTGACCAATTCAACTTGTTCAAATAGGTCGAGAAAGTAGTCTACTTGTAGGTCTGACCTAACATTAGGTCCTTGTCTTTCTTATACTGAATTTATCAAGTTTAGGTCCCCTCCGATGATCAGTGATAGGTTTCCATTAATAGGGCCCTATCTACCAAATTTTCCTAGAAATATCAATGATCATGTAAAGGATTATATATATTTATAAGATCAATATTCTTATTCAATTATTCTAACAACAATCTGACAAAAGAGTAATAGGGTGATTTTACACTACTTACAAATTGAAACCTACTTTTCCACATTGTGACTAGTCCTCTTTATAAGCCAACTACAATGAAGTAGTTGAATGACTAATCCAAAAACATTTTTTTTGAGGGGAGTATTACACAAAGTGATTGAAATCATCTTCTTTAATAAAAGGAAGGTTTCACTTATTTACAATTAGCAACCTGCAAAGGGATCACATTTTGTGGTTGTTCCTAAGCCCATATTATTGATAGAGAGAAGTTTCATTTGTAACCTTCCATGGGGTATTCCAATTCTCTAAATACCCCAGTGATGGTTTGTTGACTTCCTTTTTGTACTTCAGTATATTCCTAGGATATTGCCTTCATTGTATTTGCAATTATTATTACTTTATTTCTATTTGGAACCAAGAAAGGCACCATTTCCAAACCTACCTCTATATCTTGTGAGATGGAATTATGGGGTTTCTTGGATTTTGAGTGAGTGTGGTATCAATGAGTGGAATTAGTCAATTTAGATAAATCCAAATCTTTAGAGTGACGAGGAGTCATAAATTTAGTAAAAAATTCACCATCATCAGGAATGTACTCTAACAAAATAAGGGAAAACGAGGGTATGGGAAAGAGGCATGAGGGGTTTTGTTGGAATTACATATTCAAGGATCAAGGAGGCATGGATGCATAAGGAGGGGGGATGAGATGTCGTGACCACATAATCATAAATAAGGGATTCCCATGCAATGATTCTTTAAGTTTTGTTAGGGCCCAAGATTGTTCCTTTAAATATCTAGAAAAGTGATATGAAGGGAGGTTACGGGAGAAGGTAGAGTGCATGGGAGATTTACCCAAGTCCTAATTTTTTGAGGGATCATTATTAGAGGGGAGGAGAAAATAATCTTTACTAGAAGAGCACACCTCTTCTTCTAGGCCTTCCAGTCTTTTACCTATAACGACTCATCTAAGACTTGTGTATTGAAGATGTCCAATCTCTTGATAATATTTGCATCTAAAAGGAATATTAATAAGTCCAGGTGTTACCAATGGGAAATGTTGTCATATTTATTCCCATTCCTTCTAGGAGTTCATTGCTTAGGTCCAATTCCATGCAATTTTTTGCAATCACAAGACTATCCATATTTAAGGTATGCTCATCAATTTTGATGAACTTGCTAATCTCGTCTCCTTTTTTATGCAAGGTCCGAAATTCTAATGGTAGATTGGGAAACTTAGTCCAAATAGGGATTGTTGTAATCCTTTTCTTCATTGAATCAAAGCCTAGTGCACATTACATGATATATAAAAATGTTGCATTCTGGAAATGGGGGCCCTTTTCCCTCATTCTATCTTGGTATTGTCGATATTTGAATAAAAATGTGTCAAAACCTCTCAAGCCTAAGCAGTGAGTTTTAATGGCATATCCCAGAGACTTATCCCACTTTTCACCTACACAAAATTTCAATGTTTTTTTCTATAGTTATTCCCCTCCATTGAACTTGCTAATGAATGCACGGGAGGAGTAATTACTAACAATATTCCATCCCTCTTCCTCTAGCATGTCGACAAAAATATCTCTAGAACAATATTCGATACACGAAGGCTTGGATTTCTTGTATTTTATATCCAACAGGGGCAGGAGTGGGGGGGTCTTATGGTTATCCAAGGAAGGAAAAGTATCATAAGTTGAAATCACGCTCACCAATTCAAAAGAGAAATTCAAGGAGCAATTTGGCCAATGGGTAATACACATGGGACTTGGAATGAATAATAAGATTCTTCTAGTGCAAAGGTTAATGAGATGGTTGAGGGATATTATTTGAAGGTGCATGTAATGTTGAGGGGTTGGGTGTAGTATCTATAAAGAATATTTTGAGGGGTGTAGGAGGAAGCTAAGCCCGAAGGGTTAGCTCCTTTGGTTTTCCTTACCATGTTGAAGCCACAATGGCCAAAGAGGTCACAAGGTTTGATCCATTAAGATCCTTCAAGAGTAGGTGTACATGTCCATCTATTGCATTTACCTTGGTTTCCATTCAGTGAATATGAGGAGTGCTTGTAGGAGTTCCCCATCTATGGAAGAAATTTTGAGCATCTAGGTCGATTTAGAATTGGACAAAACTCATAGAGACCTCATTCCACCATGCATAAAACTTGGGTCATCATGGAACTCTCATCATGCCCAAACGTTATGTTGAAATTATCAAATCTACACCAAAAAAAATCATTTTGCAACAAGATTATCTTACTCCTATCATAACTAATGAATTAAAATAAAATAAATTTGAAAGAATTAATTCTCAACATAGACGTATACTCTAACCATCTTTCAATATTTCATATTATGTATATATACTATATTAAAAAATTCTTATAAAATATTTAAAAGCTTTCAATTTTAACTATGCATAACACAACCAAGTCCTTCTTGCTTCTTAGTATATGGAATGAATGCTCACTTCTTTTACTAGTTGGCGCCAACCTCTTTATGGAGAGATTTAAGAAAAATGCATTGGATTCATTTCCTCACAAACCAAAGTGGGGGCTCAAGTTTGTTGATGATGTGTATCGCAATTGGGCGCATGGTGAAAATAGTTTATAGGACTTCACAAATCGCTTAAACAATTAATCGGATAGCGTCAAGTTCACTGTGGAAAAAGAAGAGAACAAAAGCATACCCTTCTTAGATGTGTTAACCACAAGGAAACAAGACAAATCCTTAACCCATCATGTAGAAGAAGAGTACTCATGCATATAGATACTGACATGCCCATTTGCATCATCACCCAGCTCAGAAAATTGGTGTAATCAATGCATTGGTCATTTAAGCTATTAGAATTTCAAATATGGACCATTTGGAACAAGATATTAAACACCTTAAAGAGGTCCTTATAAATAACACCTACAAAGAAAATAGAATTAATGAAACTATCCAAAAAAACTTGAAGAAGTAGAGATAAAGATTGAAACATTAGAAGGGATAATAATAAAACTACTCTACTATGCATCTAAGGAACTACAAACAAGATTACAAAAAAGATGGGAAAGAAAACATAAAAGTATTGTTTTGTCCTCCAAACTCTCTTATAAACATGTTAGACTAAACTAAGGATCTAGTTGATCCAAAGCTTATGCAATTCTATGATCCCGTGGAAAGGTGTACATTGGCAAAACAGGTCGCTCAATCAAAACTAGGCTAAAAAAACATATTATATATATACGTCATGGAAGAATTTAAAATATATATTGTTATTGAACACTTGCAAACATCTAAGCACCATATTTATTTGGAAAAATCAAGAAAATTGGCAAAAATCCTACACTACTACAAAAGAAAGAAAAACATAAAAAAGGATAAAAAACATACTAACGATATTAATTGGCACAATGGTTTAAAGTTAAAATAAGTCTAGAAGTTAAACATGCATCATCTTAAAATCATAGCCACGTGAGTCTTAATAAGGCAACATACCTATTTATTAGGTAGATGATAAATGGTGGCTCTTAAAGTTTTAATATCTCAAAATAATAAAACAATAAGATTGTGAGCTATTCAAGTTTTCCCAAGGATGGACTTGCTTTCGTGGTTAGAAACATCAAGTGGAATTATCACCATTAACATAGACTTTTTCATTCATGTGTGCAATTTCTATTTATGTGAAACATGAATAACAAGAAGAGTTAATGTTAGCTATCTCAATTTTACTTCTCAATTTATGATATTATTGTTAGTTATAAATTTTAGAAGGATAGAAATTTGTTATTAAATTTTTTTTAGTAAATTTTAATTGTTTTCAATATTATTATATATAATTTTTTTAAACATCCATTTAATATATGAAGTCTTTTTGTTTGTGGGAGAAGGATTTCTTCTACACAATAATTAGTCTTTTTAATTCAAAGATACATATATACTTATCATAAGGAAATGTTTAAAAATTTGAGGATTTGGATTAGGAGTTAGGTGTTCTACAATCCATGTCCCAAAAGTGTTTAGAGTCTCAAAATGCCCACACTTGTATCCATATGAATTTTGATAAAAATAATTAAAAGGAAAGAGTGGGTTAATTAAAAAATAAAATTAAACCAACATAGATCCATCTTAAACCCTATCTTTTTTTTTCCAAGGAAAAAATTCGTAAATACTTTATTCACAATTCGTAGATGGCCTTCATTGTCCATTTTACAAAAAAAAACAACTAAGAAGTTGTCAAAACAAATCTGCCTCAAAAAGAGCACAAATCCATCCAGATCTAAAGTACATAAACATGCATCATACCAATAGTACTTTCCAACAGAAAGAGAGCAAAAAAATAAACTAAGTCTGATCATAGCAGACTTATATCATCACTCCTGATAAATCAGGTCAGATCAATAAGGGACAAGTGATCTAAAGCAAAAATATCAGAGCAGAACTAGCATGCTGATAAAGTCTCGAAAAAATCTTATGCTGATAATAAACAAACAGCTGCAAAAATGTCTGATCCAGACCATCCAAATATGAAAAATATTATTTCCAAAACAAAACTTTCAGAACCATAAATGGAGGCCTAACAGCCCGCAGGTCCAGCTCTGAATATTGTTGCTTGAAATCACCAAAAACTATAAAGTATCAGCCATGGCATCATATCTGAGTCATCAAGAACCGGTCAA
>LPNX010090598.1:109746-147437 GCA_001517045.1 Pseudotsuga menziesii
ATCTATCATACACAAAAAGAGATCAAATTCACATATACAAAATTTAAGAAAGAAAAATTACACTCCAAGAAATTAAATCTTTGTGGTTACTTGGTAAATCTAGATTTAAGATGAATCTATACTATGTTTAAAATTTATAACATATATATAGATGAAAAATAAAGTTGAGTAAATGTGGTCTAAAAATTTTATATTTTGGATTATTTTTATAATCATTTTCCTACCCAAGAATTAGGTTGGAATTGCTATAAGTATAGATATAAGTCATGAATTTATTTTTAAAATAAAAAATAAAATGAAAATAATAAAAAACGTTAACCAAAAATTAAATCACCCTTATTTTAATGATAATAGTGGGACAAAGTCCAGTTAAACATCTCTCCATACTTTTATGAAAATCCCTTGAATAAATCTTAGCCATCCAGTAATATATAACCCATCTCCACCGTTTATTCCAATGACAAGAGCATGAAAAAGTCCATTTAAAGAACACCCTTCACACTTTTTTGAGAATCCCTAGTAAATATGACTATATAAATCTTAGCCATCCATTAATAGAACCCATCTCCACCGTTAATTCCAACTTGGTTGCTATTTTCCCCGTCTATTTAATAGCTGCAACATGAGTTAATTGTTCAGTCACACTGAAGAGGCCTTTGTAAGTTTTTTAAACCTGAATATACATTTGTCAAATCATTTTTCTGTTACTGGCAGCTAATGTTGAAGTGAACAGGTTCTGTTTTCAAACTGAATTAGATGAACGGTACTGCATCACAGAAGCTTCTTGTTCTTTTGTTGTGTAGAGGTACTTCTTGCTTTTCATGTTTTTTGTTGTGGTGTGTTAATAGCAACATGGTAAAATAGTAATGCTCCTGCCTGTATGATATTGAACTTCAGGACCAGATTGCCTATCAGCCGGAGCCGGAGCATGATTGGAATTGTGTTGGTAGATAAAAGCTTCTTCTCAAATCTCTACCATCAAGAAAGCCCTTGTTCAGCTTTTCTGTTGATCTTGCTGTTGTATGTACCATTGGTTTCGTTTGGTAAACTAATTTCCTTTTTCTGCCAGAGTCTTGACAATTTATGTTGCCAAGAGATAGATTGCCTTCATTGTTCATTAGCTGTTGCCCAACAAAATCTGCCAGTTTACGGGTATGAAGGAGTTTAGGGTTTCCAGTCGGTTGTCACAAGAGGTAGAGCAGAAAACCGGCTTCTGGTCCAAGCCTGAACCTTAAACTTCTCTCTAGATGCACTTCCCTGCAATGGATCTTCACACCGCAAATACTGCCTGAATCTTAGATGAAAATGTATTTTGTATCATAATGAAAAGTGGCAATCTGAGTGTCATCTTAACATTGAATTGAATCCATTGCTAGTTTGGATTTGCAACATTGAATTGAATCCATTGCTAGTTTGGATTTGCAAAGAAATTTAGTGAATAAAGCATTATTTATGTATAAACTTTTTTTAAGCAAGTACCTATGGAGTTTAGAACCTTTGACCTTACATAAGGAGTGATTACACAAATAATACACCTATACACAGTTTATTCTATGTTTCATGGACAAACAAAAACAATTTGTAATGTGAATAGGGTATAGATCTAGAGAGGAATTTAAAATTTTGGTTTTAATTTACACAGCAAATCACTTTTCTTACTCTGTCTTTAATGGCAGCCAATTGAAGGCCTTACACTACAGGTTTTGGTGGCCAACAGCTCCTGGACAAAGAAGGCAATCTGTGTCTGGGCAACAAAAATAGTCCAGAATTTGGTAGAGCAGAGCAGTGAAATTGGTTTCACAAAAGATTCCAATAGCACATTAAGCAGCAAGGACAGCGAAAGATCCAGACAAGGGTGTTTTAAGCTATTGATAGGGCAGATTTACACCGAAAATGAATTTAAATTGTGCAATAAACTCTTAGATTAGTTCCAGATTATTGGCTGCTTTGGTAATTTAAATTGTGCAATAAATTCTTAGATTAGTTCCAGATTATTGGATTAGAGAATGCGTGGTTTTGTTAAACCAACCAATGAGTAGAACAGTAGGAGCTCCATTGATTACTGGAATGAAACAATTATATGCAACAACATTGGACCGACTTAAGGAATTTTGTAAGTGACATACCAGAAATGGGGTTGTGATTTAATCCGAAAAAACCGTGCAAAACATGTCAATCCTAAAGGCGTATACATTTCATAAAACGATAGACATTGCTAGACAATACACTAAATGGGATATAAATTTGAAATACTAAAATTATATGTTTTTTCACAAAATAATGAAGGAGTTAGCAAATTAATTAAATGAAATTTGGGACAGATGATGGAATTAGTTTCACTGTTTTGAGTTTTATAGAGAAGATTCTAATGTGGACGATAGAATTGGTTAAATAAATTATTCAAAGTTTAATGTGAATATGTTTACAATGGATATCTTTTATTAAATACTAAGTTGTTATAAATTTTATCAAAAATAAAATAATTAAATTAGATATTTCCAAGGCCTATAAACAGAGAAAAAAAAATAAGATTTATAGCTTTTTAGTTAAAGATTTAGTTAAATTAGATATTCTTAAATTTTATAAATTAAAATTCTGGAAAAATTGAATTATCGACCAAAATAAATGTTAATGAGAAAAACAACCTAATATGGGAAAGATGTTGTAATGTTTGTTTCTTAACAAATAATAAAAAATTAAAAATTTAATTATTTGCCAAAAAGAATGTCGGCCAAAAAAACAACCTAATATGGGGGAGATGTTGTAATGTTTCTACTTCACAAAATAATAAAAATTAAAAAAATTGTGCACGGCCTCTTTGTACCTAGTTTAGGAGGGCCTTGCAAATGGTTTTAAAATCATGTGCAAGGCATCCTAAACAACCCATGGTTTTATTTTACATGGTTTAGGAGGGCTTTGCAAATGGTTTTAAGACCATATGCAAAGCCTCCTAAAAAAACCCATCGTTTTATTGTATATGGTTTAGGAGGGCCTCGCACATGGTTTCATTGTTTAGGAGGCCATTGCACATGGTTTTAAAACCATGTATAGAGGAGATGGAGATGTTTTGAATACTAATATACTTTAATTTATGCAATGCATGAGAATCACACACAGGGTATATTTGAATAAGGTTTAAAGAAGGTTTTTTAAAGTACGGGACTATAAAATATAAATATTAAAATATGGTTTATTAATAGTTAATAATTTTTTAAAAATGTTTTTAAATAAGGTTTTTTCAATTATATTTTAAATAAGATTTTTAAAATATAATTGAAAATCTAATCAATTTATAGAATAGTATAATATTATAATGTTTTAAAAGTTTAATGTTGTAATAATTATAATGTTTCAATAATTCAAATACTAAAAATGTTTTTAAAAAATAAGGTTTTTAAAATATAATTGAAATATAGTCAATATATGAAATTTATGGAACAGTGTAATATTTAATGTTTTAAAAAGTTTAATGTTTTAATCGTTATAATGTTTTAATAATTTAAAGAATAAAAATGTTTTTAAATAAGGTTTTTTTCAAATATATTTTAAATATGATTTTTTAAAGTATAAGTGTAAATATAGTCAAATTGAAAAGTGTCATTTGAAAATATATTGAATTTCACTACGAGAATTCCATTAACATATTTAGTGTTTAGTGTATTAATATTAATGCATAAATTTCAGTGTAGATTTCATAGTTGTATAAATTTTAGTGTAGTTGTTAATGCATGGACGCATAGATTTCAATGTAGATTTTATGGATGCATAAATTTTAGTGTAGATGTTAATGCAACATTTTTTATACAAAGTCTGGACTAAAAATGGAAGATGTGCATGTGAAAGATGTTATGAGACAAACAAGAGAAGAACAAAAAAAATGAAATGCAAAATGACACAGAGCATATCAAGGAATAAAATCTAACTAAATGACAACAAAAGAAGGAGAAGAAGAAAGGAAACGAAAAGCATATCAACAAAAAGAATATCGAAAAAGAAAGTTAGATGAAATGACAGTAGAAGAACGAGAATAATAAAGGAAACGAAATGCAAATCGACAAAAAGAATATTGAAAAAGAAAGTTAGACGAATTGACAACAGAAGAATGAGAAGAAAAAAGAAAACAAAATGTTGATCGACAAAGAGCATATCGAGAAAGAAAGTTGAAGAAATTGGAAAAACAAAGAAATGAAATTGTAGAACAACAAAGAAATCAAAATGTAGAACAACAAAGACAATATTCAACCAATATACCTATAGAACCAATTGTAGGAGATCTTCAACGTGTAATGGTCACAGAACGACTTGATGATGACATGGTCCAATTTCAAGCAGTTCCAATTTTAGATTTAGAGTCTTTAGAGTTCTTAGTTAAATAAGTTGATTTTGCGTCAATTACTTCATGTCAGAATCTACGGCCAATAATTCCATGATGTTGCCCTAGTTCTCTTGCAAGCGTGATGAAAATATGATGGAATGCAAATCCTGATAAGAGACCAGAGATGGATGAGGTGGTTAAATTGTTAGAGAATATAGATACCAATAAGGGTGAAGGAATGATCCCTCTTGATCAACCTCGGGTCTATTTCTTCATTTTCAAGCATTGTGGTCCTTAACTTATCTTCTTAAAAACAGGTTAGAAAGCTTAGTATGACATTTACAACAAATATAAGGTATGACATTTACAACAATATCTTGAGTTAAATATTTAGCAAGTCTATTATTTCAACCTCCCTTCTCACATGATCGACTTGAGAAGATGTCAAAACTACCAGGTGTGAGGATAAGAAAAGATGAAGAAGATAGATTGAGAATGATATATGTATTTTCGACATAACCTATTCCTTACAATATGATAATCATAAAATATATATAATTACATAATGATGATCAAACTCTAGTTTTGTGTCATTGCCCATGTCTGTAACCAGCCTAGATCCAAAGCCTAGGCTCTATCAAGCGCTAAGAGGAATCAAACATCTCGAGGTGCAAACCTCTTCTCACATATTGCACTCAAGGAGCTATTCGAGGAGAGGTTCGCACCTCGAGATATTTGATCCCTCTCGACGCTTGATAGAGGCTAGGATTTGGATCTAGGCTGGTGCATTGATAGATTTGTAAATCATTAAATTATCATATTAAATATATTGAAAAAGACTTATTATATTTTTATGTTTATTTTATAAGCTAGAAATATTATATATTATTATATGAGTAAAAATATATATAGTTCAAGTGATTGGTTTGCTACAAGGAAAACTTCACTAGCTATAGAAAAACAATTTATTAGTAGTTTTTAGAAGAAATCTAACAATAAAAGTCTTTATCAAACACTTTCTCAAGTTCTCATCTCTAGCAAAATTATTCTATCTAGAGTTCAAAAGAGGAAAGTTGACTAACAATAATGCAAAGAAGCTAGCCACCATAATAAATTTACACAATAGGAACCTCTGGCATTGGTTGAGTCACACTATGTTGTTTCCCAATTGAATATTTCTCCTTGAAGACCATACATGTAGTTTCCTTGGCTAGCACATTGAGTTTTCCTTTAGCCCTGTCATTGCCTTGGCTATCAAATGAAGTTTGGTATCTACTTGAAAAAATTTCTCTTGTATCATCAAGCTACAACAATTTTTTTTGTGCTCCCCTTGATTGTCCACTGGTGCTTTACCTACCAGATCCTTCATATACCAAGAAAGGGAAACAATCTTAACATACTTGGTATCTTGCATCCTAGAGGATTTGGCATCACAGACCCAATGCGTCATCTTTGCCTGAATATCTACTTGCTTTCTCTTGACCCAATTCTTAGCCTTTGTGGTTTCTTGTTGAATCAAAAGCAAGACAAACTTATGAAACACTCCCTTTGTATCCCTTGCCTCTGTCTAGACCTACAGCATGTGGGTTTGACCATGACCACAATGCTCTCAACCCCAACTCACCAATCTACAAGCAATCCACTTGAACTCTTCCCCAAACAAAAAATCCCAATCTCCTCTCAAGAACCAAAATTTAATTCTTTACAACCAACCCCCCTCTATGTTTTCCATTGTCATCCTGCAGGTGCAATTATCCCACTTAATTGTTGCTTAGTAACCAAGATGGAGCCTAAATGAAGGTCGGCTTCAAGTGCGTTATTATGCCTTTGGATTCCTTCCTTCATCATGTTCTAACGCACGGGAGCTATCATTTTGAGCCTCACCATCATCACCTCAAGCGGGTAAGCCATCGCTTCCAAGTCATGCCTGTTAAATTGAGCACATAGATCTATGGATCAACACACAACTCACAAAATAGATCACACAATTTACTCAATAATTGAAGAATGAAACAGTGCAAAAATGGCTTGCAACTGTGAATGCTTTCATTAATCAAAAGTAATTAGATAATTAATTACAATGAAGTACAATGATTAAATAGCCACATGCAATTCGAATCCATGTGAGGAAATTCGAATTGGTTGGACTCTACTTGGCTTAATGGTTAACTGACCTTGTCTAAATCATTA
The DNA here is from genome assembly GCA_001517045.1 of Pseudotsuga menziesii. Taxonomy (NCBI): domain Eukaryota; kingdom Viridiplantae; phylum Streptophyta; class Pinopsida; order Pinales; family Pinaceae; genus Pseudotsuga; species Pseudotsuga menziesii. The sequence goes on from LPNX010090598.1 coordinate 116,252, forward strand.
TCGGAGTTCATCGGAGTTCAAAATCCAAACTCAAGTGTCTAATTCAGTGTTGACTAGTCTAACTGACTGAGGTAGGTGAGGAAATGCACCTCACCTACATGCAGCCATGCAAACCTAGCGCTAACTGAATAGAATTGATTGTAGGGAACTAGAACTGAATGTAACTAACTCCTAGCTGAGCTTGACTAGTCACCAACTGAACTCAAATGATGGAGGTTGGTATCGACACTCCCAGTGGCTCCTCATTTGTAGGGATACATCTATGAGGCTCCTAAACTGATGCATGCAAGTGCAATCAAAGGAATTTGGCCTCAATTAGTGTTCCCCGCACTTTAGTAACCGATGCATGTGCCCTAATTAGGCCAAGTGGACCCAATTGTGCTAGTGACTAAAAATAGACTGAAAGGACTCCCGATTTAGACATGACTCCTTATTTAGACATAATGACCAAATTGGACAAGGGAGGATTAATAATCCTAACACCCCCCTGAATGCTAACTTGGACAATTTGTGGGCCCTAGTAACTAAGACCATAGGTCACCCATTACAGCAAGTAAAGTAAAGTAACTGCTCAACACAAGAAGCTGGGGAAAAAACCACATGGAAAAAAAGCCCCCCCTCTAACTAAGCAGATAGAATCAAGATTCAAGTTTGAAAAACTTGAAAATGTGTTGTTGCAATCTCTGTGATGTAGCGGAGCAACATGCATGATGTTCTGTGTATAAGTATCCTGGGGCCTGGCATGTAAACTTCTCCATATTCTCCCAAAATGATGATGGAAGGAAGGAGGAATGTAACCTTTGCCTCTTGTTGAATGACAAGGTGTATGATCAACTCTATTCTTCTGAATGTAGTGAGACTAAGCCCTTGCCATGTAGCATCTTGCAGGGAGTTTATTGCATCTCTCTGAAGGAGGTAAGATTGCATGGCATAGAGCAAGGGTCTTTCCCTTCTATGTTAGATGGATTTCTAGTCATCTTCCTAGCTTCTAGTTTGGAAGGAGGGACTAAATCTGGATCTGAATCACCCTGAATCTAAATCTCATAAACTGATACAGCTGGATCTGCAATACTAGTGGAAACTGCAAAAGAAGTAGATGAAATTTTTTTACCTTCCCTTGCAAGTGGCTTCTAGAAGTGCACTGATTCTAAAAATGGCATAAAGTGTGAGAACTCATATGCCTTGGAGGCATGATTTGCAGCACCCTTCACTATGATGTTCCCAATAGAGATATATGTGATCTCCACTGAGTCAGGACCAAATATGACTGGCTTTGGAGAGTCAATATGAGTCATCTAGTATACAAATAATAGGTTTGCAGCTATGGAGGGAACATAAAGCACATCTTGACCTTTACATGTTCAAGCTTGATAGAGCCCTTCCCTTTGGCTTGAACTTTACTGCTATTGCCCATCTGAATACTAGAACCATCAAAAGACTGCAAGGAAGAGAATGATTCTCTGGATGCAACCATATGATTGGAAGCTCAGGAACCAATGAGGAAGGCATGTGTTGTTGAGCATCTGGCCTTCAGTGCATGGCATGTCTCTTCATGTTCTTCAGTTTCTTCTTTATGGTCAGCCTTCCTTGTGCTAGCGGGTACAGTAATTTTATGTTTCTTTAGAAGAAGAGGCATCTCATCAATTGTTCTTCTCATAAAGGTGCTTTCTGGATGAAAGCCCCTTCCACAGTAAGAACAAAGTGTCTTTCCTTTGCCATTCTTCTTGCTTCTCTTCGAACCTGAAGGCTCATTTGACTGCTCTTTATCTATAGGAGACTCATCCTTTTTCTTCCCTTTATCATTCGCTATCTTAGGTCCTCCTGCAACAAGTGCTTGATCTCTGGAAGATCGAATGATCCCCTTTTGGTTCAACTTTTCATGCTCCTGAGTGAGAGATTCAATGAAGGAGTTAAGAGTAGGCATATTCCAGTTTGGAGTAGAGAGCTTCACAGAATGAAATGTTGATACAAAGATTGAATAGTCTGCACCAAGTTTGGATAGAATGGCGAGGATGATTTGAGCATCCTCATTCTCAACCTCTCACAGCTTCAATTGGAACACTAGATGCTTGAATTTTGTGAATAAGTCATTTAGTGTTTGAAATTTGGCTAGATGGAGAGAGATTAGCTCATTCTATAGCTGATAGATCCTTAGATCATCCTGCTTGTCAAATAAGGAGGCAAGTGTATCCCAAACCTCCTTGGGAGTCTTCAATCCATTGATGTGGAAAGAGAATATCTCGAGAGATTGAGAGGCATAAGTATCTGTAAGCTTCATCAAGCCTATTCCAGTACTTTTCTTTGTCAACATAATGAATTGTCTCTTTCTCTATCTCCATTGTGAGTCTGAAGAGTCTTTTGGAGCGTAGTTGCATCTCCATGTCCTCCTTACACTGGTGATAGTTGAAAGGAGTGAGGAGCTCCATTGGAGGGGCCATCTAGAATGCAATGTAGAAGACTAAGCTATTGTAACGAATGTTGTGAAGGAGACTGAGCTGCTTGTAGCGAATGCAGTGAAGAGGACTGATAAACCTGTAAATCACACAATCAAACAGACAAAATAAGGTCGACAATATACACTTTTGGAATTTCCTTCACACCTAGCATAGTTGGTCAAGCAAGCTTGATCAAAAATTCCTTAACTTGGGATATTAAGTGGTAAATGCTCCGCTTCTGGTGCAGTACTGGAAGGAGCAATTTCGCTCAAATTTTTTTTTGATCCAAGTATGGATCTATAGTAGGATAAATGTCGTGTCCTGCCGAGGCTCTGATACCATATTAAATTGAGCACATAGATCTATGGATCGACACACAACTCACAAAATAGATCACACAATTTACTCAATAATTGAAGAATGAAACAGTGCAAAAATGGCTTGCAATTGTGAATGCTTTCATTAATAAAAAGTAATTAGATAATTAATTACAATGAAGTACAATGACTAAATAACCACATGCAATTCGAACCCATGTGAGGAAATTCAAATTGGTTGGGCTCTACTTGACTGAATGGTTAATTGACCTTATCTAAATCATTATCGGAGTTCATCGTAGTTCAAAATCCAAACTCAAGTGTCTAATTCATTGTTTACCAGTCTAACTGACTGAGGTAGGTGAGTAAATGTTCCTCACCTGCATGCAACCATGCAAACCTAGCACTAACTGAATAGAAATGAGTGTAGGGAACTAGAACTAAATGTAACTGACTCCTAACTGAGCTTGACTAGTCACCAACTGAACTCAACTGATGGAGGTTGGTATCGGCACTCCCAATGCTTGCTAATTTGTAGGGATTGGTTTAGGAGGCTCATAAACTGATGCATGCAAGTGCAATCAATGGCAGTTGGCCTCAATTAGTGTTCCCCACACTTTAGTAAATGTTGCATGTGCCCCAATTAGGCCAAGTGGACCCAATTGTGCTAATGACTAAAAATAGAGTGAAAGGACTCTCGATTTAGACATGACTCCTGATTTAAACATAATGACCAAATTGGACAAGGGAGGATTATTAATCCTAACAATGCCCCCTTCCTTTCAACCTTTTCTAACTACCACCATCTCCTAATTTCATTGCAAACTCGAGTGCCATGTATCTTGAGAATACCCCCGTGTTCTTGGTTTCCTTCTTGATTATTATGTGTCCCCTCCTCCCTGCTAGATGTCACTTCTTTTATAATGGTTTTATCGCATTCCTTACCCAACTATGCTGAGTCTTTATTATGTATTTAATGAAAATAAATAGACAAACTACATATTATATTTAAATAATAAATATAAATAATTTTATATAGCATTTCAATATTTTAATTATTAAGTTTGATTTAAGAAGAATCTATATTAACTAACCATGTCTTTCCAAATGAAAAAAAAAACCTCAAAATACATTATATAGAATAATAAATTTATAACATTAATTGATTTTGTTTTTATGTTGTGGTTCACAAACCCCCAGAGAGGCTGCTATGTCCACAGGAAGAAATCACAGGGGGGGCAAACAAAGGAGTTGCACCCCGTTTTCTCTTATTACAGAGCTGACCTGATGGGGATTTGACCCCGAGACCTTATGCTCACAACTTACAACACTCAAACACTTCAGCTAGCCCACCGTGGGTTTCTAACATTAATCGATATATAAAACATAGGAGTTGTCTAACAAGGCGATGTTTTCACTTATCAGTGATTGGAAGTCGGTCGCCTCCGAAAACCACACTGTCCCCATCCTCGTTCTAGGCGCTCTGTCATCGTTAGACAACGCTTCGTCACTTCTAACATTCGTCGATCGAGCTCGTGGTCCCTCTTCCTGCTTCTAGCAGTGCATCACACTACATACTTCACATCACACTTCATACAACATAAATGTATTCCAACCTTCCATGTATAGGATGGATGTCGTGTATCTTATTACCGATTTCCATGGCCATTTCCACCTTTTGGCTTCTCCAATATACATCTGTGCACCATGCCATATATTTGAATTCATTAATAAGAGGAAAACTTACTTAAATTTGAATTTGTTCGCTTGCTCATTATGTGATTTTTTATCATCTGGGTGTTACTCTATTGCTTGTAGATGTAAAACCCATAAACAATCTTTAGTGGAAGTGTGCTAGGGTGTGGTGATTTCAATAGTGCAGAGAAGGAAAGTTGTAGAGGAAAATTCGGGTGGATGTTTTGAGTTCAACATCATGGGTAGTTAAATCTGGTAAGGAATATTGTCCCTTCTTTATTTTGTTTGGCCATAGTTTTTGTTGGACTCCTGTTGTTGGCTCTAGTTGTGAGGCGGTCTCGGTGGTCTCTTTGCCGGGTTATGTTTGTTGTGGTTCGATTCCTCTTCAAGTCGTATCTGTGATGGAACCCTCAGAGAGTGCAATAATGAGACTAAGGAGGATTTTATGATGGATTTGGAGGAGCATGGGAGGCTTCTCAGGAGGACCCGTTACTATATCAACTACATAACATTGTCTGCAAGGTATTTGTTGAATTTGGATTATGAGGAGCACAGACAATAATTTGTAGAATTTGTGTGCTTTGATGGCAAGAGGGAACTTGTATTACCTGCATTATTTGATAACTATTGCATTAGTTTGGTATGTATTTATATGTATATCCGAATATTTTTTGCAACAAGGATAAGTAGCCTATTTTTTAAAGATTATGTTTTAGAGATTTCTTTTCCAGCTAGAATCAGAAAAGCTTGTAGTATGTTCTGTTAATCCTTCCATATAAAAGTTTATGAATATAAATTACAACAGAGGCTGAAGAAGGTTCATTAAAAACATAAAATGTTCAAATGCTATGAACCGTTTTTGCTTCTTAAGCCAAGATCTAGTCGTTGATGGATCAGGTCTTGTCACTAAGAGGGGGGGGGGATGTGGGGGGGTGAATCAGTGACAAAAATTTAAACACAATTTACTATTTTAGAAAATNGGAACCCAATAAGGTAAACCACCAGCACGTTTCTATTATCTACAAAACTTTGTTTTCACAATATACTATAGTTATTTGAAAGCACCCATTTGTTGGAGACCACAGTCCCCAATTTTCTCAACCACTACTAAAGGATGCACCCACACCCTCATTTCTGCCTGCACCTATAGACAAGGATACACCAATACCATAATTCTCCAACCACTACTGGAAGGAGACTAAGACCTCCTTGCAGGCATGTAGCCTGCCCTGGCACCACCCTTCCACCCTTGAATGTATTTTTATCAGACTTCCAAATCTTCTTTAAAAACTCTATCTCTTGTGACTCTACTTTGGTATTTGTCTTATGCTTTTACTGCATAGATCTGGATGACAGAGACAATTTTCTTCTACTTCAAGCTTCTTATCAAATACTCCTTCTCAATATAAATACAGCAACGTACCTTTTTGAATTCATTCATGCCTCTTCAATCTAGACAATCACATCTTTTCCAAACCAACATGCTCTTTCATTTCTCTGTTCCTCATTTTTAATTATGTTTAATAGTTTAAACTTCTTTAATAAATTACTTAATTAACAAACCATCTTCAAAGCTGCGAGCTCTCTTCCTCTGTAGGCTCCCTGTAGATTTCCTTACGTTGGCTTACCTTCCATCTACGGGCAGCGAGCTCCCTCATGTCTCTACGGGATTCTCTTTCTTACCCATAGGAATCCTCATGCTATTTTCTCCTCTACGTACATATTAAGCTCTTGAAAGATTAACTAAGAAACTCTAGATGTACTTGAGCTTTTCTACAGGCATATAAGCCTTGTGTGGTCTTTAACCTAAGCTTCTACGACTTCTTCATATGGGGATTACTTCCTCTCGCTCTTCAGTTTTTCTGCAATCTCATCTAACCAAGGAATCTGGTTTATTCTTTTCGAATTCTTTTGCAGCATCGAGCAAACAACCCAACCCTGAAGGTTCGATATCTTCCGCAACATGGATTTTATGATTTTCTTGTTTCCACAAGCGTTCTTCTACAATCATCAGGTTTCCTCAATTCAACTTTTTGCGCTGGCCTTTCTACCTTCCACATTCTGGACTTTCCTCTCTGCACTACCCATTCTGCATGCAGATTGCGGAAGTCAAAAAAAAATCTTTCCATTTTTTTGAGCTTCTACCTTTCCACCTTTCCGCTTCTACAATGGTCCTTCCTCCGTTGTCTTTCCACACCAATAGTTCCGCAACAGCCTTCCCGCTTTCCGCCTTTTCCATAACGCGGAATACAAAAATTAGAAACTCAACTTTTCCACGATTTCGACATTTTGCTTTCCACAGTTCCGCATCCGCACTTCTTTTTCGAATCGTCGATATGCTTGCGAAACTATTCTCAACCATCCGATCTCAATCCTTTGCAGAACTTTTCTCTTGTCCACTTTCCTTGCAAATCTCTTCTTGACCTTAGATTTTCTGTGGATCTTCATTTTGACCGTTGATCTATTGCGGAGTGATTTCTGACCGTTGAATCTATGATTCTTTGCGGAACTCGTCTACATTCACTATTTCTTTGTTTTAACACTTGGCCAATTTTAACCTCAACATGCAAACTAACATTTTTCTCTTGTTTTGACAGATTGATATTTCGCTCGTGTAAAAATCAAATGAGAATCGGACTTCATGGCTGGATATCCAATTCACTAAGGAGCAGGATCATGTCATCTTTAGATCTTACTGACACACACATATTCTGGAGGGCATTTAAAAATAGTCTTTCGAACTTTTTTTATGACACTTAAACCAATTTCTTAGTCTGATCCAATCTACCTAAAACATTGTTTTGGTAGGTCCATGACTTCTCCCTCAGCTACTTCAAAGACAAACTGAAGACATGGTAAGGTAGAGAAAACACCTGTCTACAAGACCCCTATGTGTTTTTGACATTTAATCTAACCCATGATTTAGGGTGGGAATTCTCTTAGACCCTTTTAGACTAGTTTTAACTTATTTATTCCATACTTAGTCAATTTCCTGATTTTCACCCATTTCCATATTTCTCCATAATGATGTCATATCATTTGCTTTGTCATCATAGGCAATGTCTCTTGCCAATTTTCCATCAATTATGTTATTATATGTCATCATATCTGCCATATGATCATTCATGCCATGTCATCACTACCTCTTTCTTTCCTTTGACTTTCACTGAGTTCACCCTGCCATCATGTCCTTGGTTATTCCTTTGTCATCACTAAACTCCTTTTGACATCAATGACAACTATATTCCATATTGCCAACAATCTCCCCCTTTGGAATTGATGGCAACACCTAAACCTTGCCCCCCTTTGACAACAATGACAAAAGATAACCTATTATGGCCTTTGTTGTAATTGACTTGACATAGAATTTCCAATTATTCCCTATTAGACAATTGCCCTTATTTTGCTTCCCCTCCTCTAATTAACTTGGACTTGGTGTTGGTTAACATCCTTCTTTATGTTCTTGTAGTGAGTCTTTGAATAAAAACTTGGATGATGAGTTTATAGATTCCCCCTATCATAGTGCTTCTCTTCTTGCCACACATTCCTTCTTTAAAAACTGAGATCAAAACCAATTGTGGTATCTCTCTTCATTCTTTATGCATTTGTATCAAGTCATGATACCAAATCTACATTCAACCATAAGTTCATCCTTTTCCAAAACTCTTCTTCAACAAGCTCTTCAAATCTGCTCTATAGGTTTGGTCTTCATTCTTCTTTATGATTTCAATGATGAAAATATAACCATTACTAACGTTGTTATCCATGACAACAAACTTTTCAAACATTCTCCCCCTAAGTACATGATCCTCTCAAATAATTTATTTCAGGGTTCTCTTCTAGGTTATGTGGGATTTTTTTAGAAAAAACATCCATCTTCAGTTCCACTGCTATCACTAATTCCTTCTTCATCATCTGTATTCCCATCATAATGAATGTCAATCATATCTACAACGCTGTTAAAACCCTCATCATCTTGGGAAACCTTTTTGATATTTGAAATCTCGATTTCTTCTATATCTTTGGAGTCTTCATTTCTCCTCCAACTCTTTCCATGAGGTTGTTATAGCGGATTTTGCCACTCCATGTGAATCACACATTGCATGGCCTTCCCCTGTCCCGCTGCAGACCCATTAGCCCCTATGGACCACTTTTTGTCCTTTGATGTTTCCCTGATCATCCCTAAAAACATAAGAAAATTGATATACGCAGCTTTTAAACCTATAGTCGCGTACATACGCGGGTTTGACCCCTATAACCGCATACATTGGGATGTGTGCATAATCCAAATCCTTTTGGAGTTTTCCTTGACATGGATCCGACTCATTTGACTCCTGGCCTTCCATATGCCTTGAGATCACACGGATTCGACCTTTCATTGTCCCTTTGAAAAGCTATATAAGGAACCCCTTGGTACATTGAAGGCATAAGAGAGAATTGAGAGCAAAGAAACTATAGTCCATTGTTGTCGGAACGTATGCTTGAGTCTGCATCCCTTTGTCCCTTGGAGCACTTTTATGTTCTTCCCAAGCTTGCCTTTTTCTAGTGAGCTTGCTATCTAAGTGATGGAGGATTGAAGTGGGGGAGGCCCAAGTGGGGGATTCAGTTTCTCTGGTTCGCAAACGTGCCGTCAGAGGTTGTATCTATCTTGTAATCTCTAATTTATATCAATAAGAACTATCTTTTCCTGTCCAATGATGTGTATTTGAATGAATATTTTATCCATGGGAATATGTCAAATGGTTTTACATTATTTATTATATATGCTAGAATAGATCTAACACCATGATATATAGTATGCTTGTATTGTTTACTTGTTGTTGAGGAAGTAATATATCAATTCAGGCTGAAGATTGGAAAGCCCAACGGGGATCTACTTCAACCATATGGAATAAGGTACGAGGTCTGATCCTTTAGTGTTAGACATTTAATTTCTATTGCATATTGGGAAAGATTGATTTCTAGAGTCAAGCTGTCTGTTGTGGTACCCCAAGCCATAGGAATTTCTCTCCGTAACAGAGGTTCCTTCTGGTTTTTCAAAAACTTGTTATAATCTCTCGTCATGTATTTTGAACAATCACTGTTAACACACCAGATATTTTCTTTATCTTCTGTTTTCACGATAGTCATACATTCCTCTTTTAATGTTCTTTCTTTCCATAGATTCTTTCGCTCTCTAATGTATTTTGGTCTTTCTGAGATTTCTATTAATCTGCAATTGCTTGATTTATGTCCTTAATTATGACAATTGAAGCATTCTAGATTCCTTTCTTGTAGAGGTGCAAATGAGTTATAATTTCTTCTCTTAACTTTGCCAACTGTCTGATTGTCCTTGAGGTTATAGTTTTTAACCTTCAAACTTTTCCTTTCATATGCTCTATAATTCATAGCTTTGTGTCCAAAGGTAGAGCATGGAAAACAATAACCAAGGAAAATGTGAGGAGACTTGTTTTGATAAACCTTCTTTGGAGTTGTCTTGAATTCCTTATTGATGGGTGGAAATGATCTTTTGGAGTTATGGGCATTCATTGTCTTCTCTTCCTCTTTCTTCTTGAATGTACTAAGAAGAGAAACTGCATAATATTTTGAGCTAACTTGGTTTTCTTTTTGAGAATAACTTATTCCATTTTTGTTACTTGGATCTCTTTGTGTGGTTATAATCTCATATAAAATTTTAGAACTATTTTGATATCTAGTTTGAATAAATTTTGCATCAAGCTCTTTTCTTAAGTGAACTAATTCTGTCTCCATTCTTTCACAGATTAGTTGTTTTTCTTTAAGAGATTTCTCTAGCCTTTCTTCTATCCTATTTGCCTCTTGAATTTGGTGTTTCAAATTGCTCATGATTTTCTTCATCTCTTTTTCTTTCTGTTCGTGCTCTTCCTATTGTTCAACTAAAAAACCTTTTAGTTGTCTATATTCATTTTTGTATCTTCTTAATCCATCCAAAGCATTGAGTAGTTCTTCTTCCATATTAACCTCTGCTTCATCTTTTGAATCTTCCTTATGCTCAATTTCTTCTATCTCATTAGACTCTTCAATACCTAGAAAAATGACTTCATCCTCACTAATCTCAGATGAACTATTGTCTCCTTCTTTTGAGTAGAAATTCTTTTTTCCTTTGTAATTTTTCTTATAGTGGAATTTTCCCTCTTTCTTGTATTGCTTGTTTTTTTTATCTTCATCTTCAGAGTCTTCCTTGGGATAAGGACACTTGGCTTGAAAGTGCCCACTCCTACCACAATTAAAACATTTGAAGGGAAGCTTGCCTTTATATTTCCCTGATCATTTTTGAAGTTTTTTTAACAAAATTGGCCTCTTCTTCATCGTATTCTTCAGTATGGTTGGTTTGAGTTTTTTGCTTCTGATTTGTTTTCTTGATCACCTTGAAAGTTGCTTCTCCTTTTGGGAGATTATCAATACCTAGTCTTAATTCGTAGGCTATGAGGATTCCATAAAATTCATCCATGGTAAGATCTTCTATCTTCTCTCAATATTCAAGAGTGGATACTTAGGGATTATATGCCATAGGAAGCGTTCTTAGTACCTTTTCAACTAACTTATCGTCTGGTAATTCTACTTCCAAACATTTGATTGTATTAACAAGATTATCAATTCTTTCAAAGTACTCTGAAATATTTTCTTCATCCTTCATTTTTATAATTTCATATTGTACTTTGAAATATTGAAGTTTTTTCATCTTTACTTTGGAATCTCCTGCATGTATGGTTTCCAATTTGTTCCAGAGCTCTTTTGCACTTTTACAAGTCAGTACTTTTGCAAGAACCTTCTTACTTATTCCAACTTGTAATGTATTTAAGGCCTTTGCATGTTCCCAAAATTTCTTCCTATCTTCTACTTTTGTGGGAGTGACTTTTGGAACTTCATATCCTTCTTCAACGAATTCCCAAACTTCCAGTCCAATGGACATCAAATATTTTTTCATTCTAATATTCCAGAAAACATAGTCTTCACCATCAAATATGGGGACTCTTATTGACATCTTCATTTGCTGATCCATGGTGATTTTAATAGGATCTTCCTTCCAATGGTTAAACTGTGGTGAAGGATCCCGCTCTGATACCAAATGATGGATCGGGTCTTGTCACTGAGAGGGGGGGAATCAGTGACAAAAACTTAAACACAATTTATTTTATTTTAGAAAATGTAAATAAAAAATTGGACACAATGTTTTAACGTGGACCCCAATAAGGTAAACCATCAACACATTTCTATTATCTGAAAAAAAATTATTTTACAATATACAATAGTTATTTGCAATCACCCACTTGCTGGAGACCACAATCCCCAAGTTTCTCAGCCACTACTGAAGGATGCACCCACACCCTGGTTTCTGCCTGCACCTACAGACAAGGATACACCAATACCCTGATTCTCCAACCACTATTGGAAGGAGGGTAAGACCTCCTTGCAGGCATGTAACCTTCCCTAACACCACCCTTCCACAGCTTGAATGTATTTTTATCATACTTCCAGATCTTCTTTAAAAAAATTGTCTCTTTTTACTCTACTTTGGTCTTTGTCTTATGCTTTGGCTCCATAGATCTGGATGACATAGATACTTTTCTTCTATTTCAATCTTCTGCTTAAGTACTCCTTTTCAATATCAATATAATAACATACCTTTTTGAATTCATTCATCTGGACAAACACACCTTTTCCAAACCAAAATGCTTTTTCATTTCTTTGTTCCCCATTTTGAATTATGTTTATTAGTTTAAACTTATTTAATCAATTACTTAATTGACAAACCATCTTCAGACCTGTGAACACTCTTCCTTTGCAGGCTCCCTTTATATTTTCTTACACTGGCTTACCTTCCATCTATAGGCAACGAGCTTCCTCATGTCCTCTGGGGGATTCTCTTTCATCCCTGTAGGATTCCACATGCTATCTTCTCCTCTGTGGGCATATTAAGCTCTTGAGAGCTTAACTAAGCAACTATGGACGTACTTGAGATTTTCTGCATGGATATAAGCCTTGTGTGGTCTTTAACCTAAGCTTCTGTGACTTCTTCATGTGGGGATCACTTCCTCTGTCTCTTCATTTTTTCTACAATCTCGTCTGACCAAGGAATTTGGTTTATGCTTTCCAAATGCTTTTGCAGCATCGAACAAACAACCCAAACCTAAAGGTTCGATATCTTCTGCAACATGGATTTTACGATTTTCTTGTTTCCATAAGTGTTCTTCCGCAATCGTCGAGTTTCCGCAATTCAACTTTCCACACTGGCCTTTCCTCTTTCCACTTTCCAAACTTGCCTTTCCGCACTGGCCTTTCTGCATGCAGATTGTGGAAGTCAGAAAAAAAACTTTCCAGTTTTTCGAGCTTCTACCTTTCCACCTTTCCGCTTCTGCAACGGTCCTTCCGTCATTGTCTTTCCGCGCCAACCGTTCCGCAACGGCCTTCCCGCTTTCTGCCTTTTCTATAATGCGGAATGCGAAAATCAGAAACTCAACTTTTCCATGACTTTGAATTTTTGCTTTCCACAATTCCACACCCGCACTTCTTTTCCAAAACCTCGATTTTCTTCGAAACTATTCTCAGTCATTCGATATCGATCCTTTGCGAAACTTTTATCATGTCCACTTTCCTTGTAAATCTCTTCTTGACCTTAGATTTTCTACGGATCTTCATTTTGACCATTGATCTATTACTGAGTGATTTATGACTATTGGATCTATGATTCTTTGCGGAATTCGTCTACATTCACTATTTATTTGTTTTTAACACTTATCCATTTTTAATCTCAACATGCAAACTAACATTTTTCTCTTGTTTTGGCATATTCATATTTCTCTCGTGTAAGAACCAAATGTGAATTTGACTTCATGGTTGGATATCCAGTTCACTAAGGAGCAGGATCATGTCATCTTTAGATCTTACTGACACACACATATTCTAGAGGCCATTTAAAAATAGTCTTCTAGACTTTTGTTATGACACTTAGTCCAATTTCTTAGTTTGATCCAATCTGCCTAAAACATTATTTTGGTAGTTCCATAACTTCTCCCTCAGCTACTTCCAAGACAAACTAAAGACATGGTCAGGTAGATAAAACACCTGTCTACAAGACCCCTATGTCCTGCTAACATTTACTCTAACCCATGATTTAGAGCGGAAATTCTCTTAGACCCTTTTAGACCAGTTTTGACTTATTTATTCCATATTTAGTCAATTTCTTGATTTTTACCAATTTCTATATTTTCCAGAATGATGTCATATCAGCTACTTTGTCATCATAGGCAGTGTCTCTTACCAATTTGCCATCAATTATGTTATTCTATGTCATCATATCTGCCATATCATCATTCATGCCATGTCATCACTACCTTTGTCTTTCCTTTGACTTTCACTGAGTTCACCGTGCCATCATGTCCTTGGTTATTCCTTTGTCATCACTGAACTTCTTTTGACGTCAATGACAACTATATTTTATATTGCCAACAGTCGCATCCATGGAAATGTAAATGATGTGATCATAATTTTAAATAAACCACCTAGATCTGATATGGGAAAACTTTATAGATGCGATGGAATTGTTAAACATTTTCATATTTCATTTATAATATGTATTGGCACTCTCCTTGATTTAGGGGCGCATTTCCTAATTTAAGGAGGTAGTTAAGTGAATACTAGGTGCACCCCGCTAATTGAGATCCTAATTGGTCCTCTAGTGACATTAGTGCCTCAGTTTAGTTCAGTGCATGTCACTTCAGTTTAGGTCAGTGCACATCATTTCAAGTCAGTTTAGGTCAGTGCACATCATTTCAAGTCAGTTTAGTCAGTGCAGTGTAATTAAACTTGATCTAGGTGAGTGTGCATGACTAAGTGGGGGTCTTTGCTCTAAGTCAAGCTTAACTAGCCTCTTTAGCATGGCATGGCAATTCAAATTTCCTCTAACCCTAACTCAAATTGTTGGTCATTAAATATTGTACTCCACCTCTCATTCAGCTTAATGAACTTGATAATTCTTATTATCTTGTGTTCTAAGTTCTTGTGTAGTAACTTATGTTATTCATTTATTGCATAATGTACTAATGATTGATTTGAGTCTCACTGCATATCTACTTATTTTATGTATCTAGATCTACACATGTTCAACTCTCATAGGGTATCATAGCATAAGGGGTACTAAGCTAGTTATTGTTTCAGTTATTTCTTGTCATTTGTCTATATTTTGTAGGTTGAAAAGGGCTTTTGCAGCCATCAAGAATGATTTTGCAACCACCAAAGAAGGATTTTTGCAACCACTACTCTTGCATATTGAAGAAGGCCTTTTGCAACCACCAAAAAAGGATTTTTGCAGCCACCAAAGAAGGCTTTTGCAGCCACCATAGAGCTTATTTGTAGATATTTTGTAGCCATCAAAAACTGGTTTTGCAACCATAAAAGAGAGATTTTACAGCCATGGATCTCCTATCTCCCTAGATCAATGCTACACAGTTGGTATGTTAGATTCAGTCTTGTTGAAGGAGGCCCTGGAAGCTTCACAACTCATGTCCTACGAGGACATATTCACATACATTCAGAAGATGAAAGAGGCCATTGGAGAACTTGTCCCAAATCAAGTTCTTCTTGAAGAAGATGTCTATAATTTGTTCTCATTCTCCGTATTTGTAACCTTTATTCCCATAGTTCACCAAGTTATCCACAAAAGCTTGAAGGGATTTTCTCCATTTGAAGCAAGGAGTGGTCAAGAACCACCATTCAAACAATTCAAAGTGTTTGGATCTCGTGAATGGGATCACATGCACTTCAAAAGGTGTTCACGAAGGCTTACAAGGATCTTCACAAATCGCTTTACTGAGTAGTAGTTCACCCATATGAGAGCTTCTTTGGGAGTAAAGACATTTTTTGAGGAGGCACCTTAAAGTCTTATTTTCATATTCTTTTTTATGGGGGGTTCCCATTGGGTTTTTTTTGTATTTCCCAATTAATAGAGAATCTTTCTTTATTTGTGCATGGGTACCTAATATGGTTACAAAATTGTCGGGACCCATTTTTTTACTTTTTTTTTCCTAGTTAGGCTTATCGAAGGGTGTTAAATGAAATAACCCTATTGGCCTCTGAACTATTGATTCTAATGGGATTAACCACACCAAAATTGACCTCCTAAGTCATACATTCACCAAACCTCTATGTTTGGGGACACTCTCCTTGATTTGGGAGCGCATTCCCTGATTTAGGGAGGGAGTTAAGTGAAGATTAGGTGCACCCCACTAAATGAGCTCCTAACTAACCCTAACTGGTCCTCTAGTAACATTAGCACCCCATTCCATTTCAGTGCATGCCACTTTAATTCAATTCCATCAATATAGTGGATTTAAACTCAGTCTAGTTGAGTGTGCATGACTAACTGAGGATCTTTGCTCTAAGTTAAGCCTGACTAGCCTATTTAGCATGGCATGGGAAATTTGAATTGCCTCTAACCCTAATTTGAATTGCCAGTATTTAAATATTGTACTCCACCTCTCGTTCAACTTAATGAACTTGATCATTCTTATTCTAACTAGTTTTCAGTCCTTTTACAGTAATTTATGCTATTCATTTATTGCATAATGTATTGATCACTAATTTGATTATCATTGCATACCTATTTAATTAATGTACCTAGATATACACAACTTCAAATCTCATAAATGGGAGTATAAGTTACATGGATAGAAATCTTATTCCGAGATATCTCTGAAATGATATATGGAACTCCCTCTAACTCCATTGGAATGAGGAGATATGAAAGGATTTGTAAAATCATCCCAGCCAAAATTTTAAGTCGGCCTTGCCAATATATTGAACAATGTTAAGATGACCCAAAAAGTGATTTAAGAATAGTATAAATAATAGAATAAATTCCTCATTTGTTCATTCACTCATCCAAGACAAGGATATATCATAGGAGAGGCACACTAGTGGAAAGAATTGCAACATTTGAAGAAGAGGATGAGAAAATATTGAGTATCATTCCAAAAGGAAAGGTTTTTAGGTCAGTATGTAACTTTCACTATAACTTATTTTCTATGTGTTTAAAACCATGCCACTTGGAGGAGATGGGGAAAATATATTTTAGTATATGTGGTCCAAGTTTCAAATGTTATTTCTCTATATTATAGGAGATATGACCTCAGGAAGTTAGGGCTTTTTAATGATCCTAAAATTTGTTGCAAACATGTGTGGGACTTTCGTTATAACCTATGTTCTAGGATGTTTCAGTCTGTGAAACTTGGATTATATTAAGTATATATATTTAAGTACTCGTGGTTCAAGTTTCAGATGTTGGTTCACTATATTTTCAAATATATAACCTAGAGAAGTTTGAGTTTTTAAATGATCCTGAAATCAACTTTAAACAAGTCGGTTTGACATTTTTGCTATAACATTTGTTCAAGGATGTTTCAAACAATGAACCTTAGATGAGTTGAAGTATATATCTGGAAGTACCTATGATACAAGTTTTATATGTTGGTTCACTATATTTTTAGATATATGCTCTCTGGAAGTAAAGGTTTCTATATAGTATGAAATAGTTTTTAAGCATACTATGGTGCATCTATAGAAAGAGGTGTTGTATTTTGGAAGAGTGTTGATTGACATAGGATAAAAACATAAAATTAAGTACAAGTAGAAGTAGAGGCAATAGCAGTAGCAACAAAATTAGAAAAAACATGAGAACGGTGTCTACATTAGGTCAATGCCTACATATTACTAAGTTGTAGCTTAGTAACTAAGGAGATTGATGTCTCTAGTAGGTTGTCACCTACATATTGTTGAGTTGGTGCTCATTTGAGGGGATTGTTGTCTCTAGTAGGTTGGTTCCTACATGAATTTATAAAGATAAGTTTTGTGGTTTTCTCTCGAAAGGGTTTCCACGTTAAATTATGTTTATTGTTGTTAGATTTTTATCATTTAAGCAATATGATCTTAGGATCTTATCTGAGAGAATAACATGCACAGTAATAAACACAAGAGACAAGAGACACAAATAATTTTCCTTGGGGAAACCATAAAGGAGAAAACCCTGCAACTTCCTCATAGATAGAATGAGAACCAATAGCAAAAGTAAAACCCGAAAACATAAAGATGATCTCCAACAACATTTTTCTCTTTCTCTGATCCCAGCTTCTTCTCTCTCACTCATGCGCCCCAGTAAGTGAGTGTGTGTGTAATAAATATAGAGTCTCACTCCCTATTTATATTCTTTCATTCACATAACCTTTAACTCTGTTATGTAGGCTCAAGTAATCCTAACTCAGTTATGTAGTCTCGAGTAACCACAACGGGGGTACTAATGACCCGACTTACATTAACTCACCTAGGGCCGACTTCTCTAGGAGAGTCTAATAACCCTAGTGCCCCACAACTATGGGGACTTTAACCCTTGATCAATAGGAGGGTTACCCACAATGACTTTACATGACTTGTTTACACTATTGAATCTCCCGATAGGAACATTAGGGCATGACATGACTCAAATATATTACAGAAACTTCCCGGAATAAACATCAGGGTACAATACATAAGATATACAAGTGAATACATTCCGAAGTTACAATTACATCAACACTCCCCGAAGTTACATGGGTTCCAAAAACGTCTCGAATACCTTATCGTCACCCAAATCACAGAAGTCGATACAACCAACATCAAATTAAAGCAAAAAACGATGAATAATGCAATAGAGAAGTCATCAAAGGCTCAAATTCAAACATCAAAAAAGGGAAGCAATGCAAATCTCGTCAAAGTTCAAAAGAACAATCTTATTGTCACATCGCTACAAGCATCAACAGAAAAATGGTTTCGAAAAACAATTACAAAAATTGTTAGAAGCACCAAAAGTTGAAGTTCTAGTAAACACTTCATAGGCGATTCGAGTTCCTTATCGTGATCCGAATCACAAGATTCATTATGATAGACGAAAAAATCAAAAGGAAAATTACCAGTATTATTCCTACAAAGAGAAAAGACAAAATTGACAACTCTTGACAATTGATCCGCAAATAATTCCGTTAAGGGTATATCTCGAATGGATGAATTCACAAATGACATGACATTTCCACACAATGTTTAAAAGAAAGTATCGTCTTATTTCGTCAAATGTTGCAACTACCAACACACAATGTCATGAGAAAGCGTTACGAGCTAGAACAAGGGATAAAGTCTTCCATAATTGTGCTTTGAGGACAAAGCAATTCTAAGGGAGAGGCAATGTAATGAACAAAAATATATATAATAAATAATCACTAAATAACTATAATATAATTAATAATAACTATTAATTATTAATATTAATACATATTGATATTAATAATTAATAATTAATAATTAATAAATAGTTATTAGTAAACAATTCTAAAATGACGCATCCTTTCATGGATAGTATCCAAAGTGCCTTTACGATTAATATATATATGGCACTCACTTTGTAATATTTTATCATCTATCCTATCATCAATACAATACATTATTTATTATGGCTTATTCGATATTCCAAATATTTTGGTAATCTTTGTATGAGCGGATAATTATCCGCTTCATTGTAGGCCTAGCATTCATGTAGGTCTTTATCATCTTCAGCACTTATATCTGACCATGGAATGAACCATGTCAGAAAGGCCCGCCCAGCACTTACATCTGACCATGGGAGGAACACATCCAAGAACCATGTCAGAAAGGCATGCCCAGCACTCACATCTGACCATGGGAGGAACACATCCAAAACCCATGTCAGAAAGGCCCAGCACTCACATCTGACCTCAACTTGTCAGAAAGGCTCTGCACTTACATATGACCATGTATAAACACATCGCACCAGAATGGCTCTGCACTTACATCTGACCATGTGTAAACACATCGCGCAAGAATGGCTCTGCACTTACATCTGACCATGTGTAAACACATCGCGCCAGAATGGCTCTGCACTTACATTCGACCATGTGAGAACACACAGCATTCAAATGGATCTTAGTACCAAACTGATTATTCTTGGTAACTGACCAGGTACCTCCATTCTCCCAGAGAATGGAATTCAGCGCTTATATCTAATATGTGGGAACACATCCCATAGTCACCTCAGAATGGATCAGCACTCACATCTGTCATGGAAGGAACCAATCCTCTCACCATGACAGAATGGCTCAACCCTTACATCTGACCACGGAAGGAACCAATCCTCTCACCATGTCAGAATGGCTCACGGACTCATCACTTCCCCTTGGAGGGAATCTCGATCTGGAGAACACCAAGTTTCTCCCTGAAGTATTCAAACTTCACTCTGGCCAATGACTTAGTCAACAAATCAGATATCTGTTCATCCGTCGCAACATATTGGAGCTTCACTAATCCTCTCTGCACCATATTCCTAATATAGTGATATTTGATCTCGATATGCTTTGACTTGTCATGGAACACCGGGTTCTCAGACAACTTCACACAAATCTGGTTATCGCAATATATACAAGTAGCATCTAACTGGAGATCAAATAAATCAGATAGTAGCTTCCTCAGCCATACTGCCTCACAACTAGCTGAACAAGTTGTGACATACTCTACTTTAGATGTACTCAGTGCCACGCAAGACTATTTCCTGCTAAACCAAGAGATCACACTTGATCCCATACTGAAGCAGCACCCTAAAGTGCTCTTTCTATCGATGGCACTGCGTGCCCAATCTGAATCAACATAACCTTCCAGGTTAATCTTTTGACCTGCCTGATACTTGAGCCCATACTCACCTATACCCTTCAGGTACCTCACTGCATGCTTTGCAACAATCAGGTGAACATGTCTCAATGTGTTCACAGCAAAGCAAGTATCTTGTCTTGTATCCGTCAGATACATCAAGGAACAAATCATCTGATGATACATTGTGGCATCAATCGACTCTAATGAAGAAACACTCAATAACTTCAGTTTCGATGCCATAGGTGTGGTCATGCAGTCCATCATCCTAAACCTCTTCAGGATCTCTACTGCATATTTCCCTTGTCCAAACCTCCATGCCTAGAATGTAGTGCATCATCCCCAAGTCCTTCATCTCGAACTCAGCACCAAGTCTCCTTCTTGCAACTTTAATGAGTTCCTCTTTTCTATCAGGAATAAGTCATCGACATATAACAGGAGCATTACTGGTCTTCCACCTTCAACATTGAAGCAAAGGTTGGAATCCGCTTTACTCTTAGTAAATCCTAGAGTCATCAGTAAGCTATCCATCTTATCATACCATGTCGAACCTCAGGATCTTCTGCAGTCGCTCCCTCTGAAGCAGAGCATCATACTCCCTCTATCTTTCATACTCTATGCACTGAAACATTCTGTACCGGAGTGACAAGTAGCTTCCTCTACTACTAATTATTTTATGTATCCATATAGGGTCACTGGATACCAAGATCCTCTATCTTGAACCTTTTCAAAAGTTCTTCTCACACCCATCTGTGAGCTTGTCATCTTCTTCAAGATCCTCATGTATGTATTATCCCATGGGTGTCTTCTGAGCTCATACAAGGTCTTCTTTAATTTGCACACATGAGTCTGCCTGTCATGTGCCTCAACTCCCACTGGATGCAAATGTCTCTTCGTAGTCTATGCCTTCTTTCAATGAGAAGCCTCGCGCTACAACTCCTGCCTTGTATCCTAGGATGTTGTCATCTACAGCATGTTGTATCTTGTAGATCCATATGGAAGATACTATAGACTTCCCTTCAGGTCTCGATGCTGCATCCTAGACATCATTCTTCATTTTTTATTATTAGAGTGAATTTTGAACTGTCGTCACTTGTTCTTCGGAACAAGTCTTATCCTTCTATTCTTGTAGGCAATTGTATGCGGTCTTTCCTACAAGTCAAATGCACCAGTTGTATGATTAGAAACATTTCATAGTGCATATTCATAATGGTAAATTATTATGCATAAAGATATAATCATGCAACTATTTTAGCCAATACAACATTCATCCATATCTCACGGAAACTTTCTAGATGCCTTCCATCTCTACCAGGACAACATTGAGATTGTGAACTAATCCAATATGTCAGAAAAGAGGTTTCATTCTAGATAAGTAGCAATGGAGAGTTGTATACCACCATGAGCTACTTACCCATCACATTCATATTAGTAGTATACTGTCATTAATGCAAACATTCTATCATGCACAATACATCAACTGAATATAAACAAATGCATAACAAAACAATATCATGAAATGACAATTGAATACTTATCTTTATTTGTTTCGTGGGTAGAATCCTTCTTGAGCCTTCAGCTTCACCATCTTCTTCATTCATAATAGAATCGTTTCTTATCCAAATGCTAAGATGGATAAGAGGTTCTTCAAGAGTTTCATTCTTCATATTCCTCATTACTTGAGGGATCTTCTTTGGATGGTGAGAGCTTGATCTTCAGTTGCTCCCATCTTCTTTTCTCTTATTATGAGTCGATCTTCTTCTTCTTCCCAGAGTCTACTGAAAGTAATCATTTCCTTTGGTACTCATTCTTCAAATGAATGAATCCCATGATCCTGGGAGCTCATCAAGGTGGTTATCACAACTTCTGCATTCTCCGCTTCTTTTTCTACCATTTCAAGTTGTTCTTTGATTTGAGAGACCCTTGTAAAGTATGACTGTATGGTCTCTGCATTCTGGATCTTCACATTCTTCAACTGTTTTCTCAAAGTCATCTTCCGATTTATGTTCTTCCCTTCAAATAGCTTGGTCAAGGAATCAAACATCTCTTTTGGTGTCTTTAGGGAAGACAATTGGGGTATGAGGTGATTCTTGATTGAATCAACAATGATCTTCTTGGCCTTTACCAAGTTCTTCTTGTGTAAGGATGTTAGCCTCATCTCCCTCTGGAACTGGAACCTCTCCACTTATGTAGGTGTCCAATTCATTTTCTTCAAGAACGATTGAGATCCAATACTTCCATGTTTGGAGGTTGTCAGTTTCACCAAGCTTGTCATCAAGCTGATGTGATAGATCACTTGGAAATGAGAACCTAAAATGAAAATAACAAAAGATTAGATCTTACCGATTTGCCAGGTGTCCGTCCTGGTTCCGGAGCTAGTTGATCTAGGCTTTGTTAGAGAAACCCTAATTTTCAAAACATGGAATATTTTAGATCTGATTGGATAGAAAGATAGACCTCTTCAAGGTGAGCTGTCCAATGTACTCTTTTTTCTGAAAACAGTGGAGGGAAGCTCTCGGAACAGGAATCCCTAGTTTTCCAAATTCTTCTACAGAAATGCCTGATACTGTTTCTATGGTATCTCCAAAAGTAATGCTTCGATGTGTCTGAAACTTTGCACTGAGGTAGCATCGCCTGTCCCTATTCCAACACCATAGGTTTCATCAGAATTGGTTTCACCAATTGGGACTTATGAGCGGTTTCCCAAGGTGACCTATTTCAAGACTGTTCAAAATAGCGAAGTTGTACGGACTTCCATGTGTCACTATTTCATCTTCGGGGTCTGAAACTTCTACCACATAAATTACAGTCCATGCCCTTTCTGTAACATCTTGATAAATTTCATTTGGACATTAGTAGCCCAAGATATAGCAATTCTCCCCAGGTGTCTTATTTAGGGATGAATCCTGGAAGAGGCTGAAACCCTAACTTGGAAGAATCGTATCTCCTATAATATAGAGAATCTAAGGCTGAAACTTGGAAACATTGTACATCGGGATTACCCACAATGACTTTACATGACTTGTTTACATTATTGAATCTCCGAATAGGAACATCGAGGCATGACATGACTCAAATATATTGCAGACACTTCCCAGAATAAACATCAGGGTACAATACATAAGAAATACAAGTGAATACATTCCGAAGTTACAAATACATCAACAATTGTCATTTGAGTTTATGTGTGTTTATTGTTTCAAAGTAAATGAAGAATTGATGAATGGTTAAAATAATAAAAATAGTTTATATTGATTCAACCCGCCCCCACTCCCCCCCCCCACCCGCTCAGTATTACCATAACTCCAACATAGGGCACTCAATTTTACAATTAATTTTTTTCAATCTAATACATAATTTGAATCCCATGGACTTGCTATATAATTTTAAACAAAAGAAGTAAATCTATAGCAACCAGTTAACTAAAATACCCATTTTAAACATGAATGCATTCCTACGATGATTTTATTTGTATAATGACCATTAAATCCATGCACACATACGTGTCCATAAATAGTAAATTAAATAAATACATAACAAAAAAAATCGTAGCATTCATAACAAAATTAAGGAACTTATATTTTATGGGAATTGTCCTTCAACTCATTGTAAGTGAAGAATGATCGTCCCAACAACATGCATTATATCATACTCATTGTTTCTATGACAGATATCACCCTTAATATAGAGCTATAAATCCACAAAGGTGAAGCTCCTCAATCCTTCTTCTCAGCCCAAAAATCTTACAAATCACTAGTGCCAAACTTTCCCAATTGCCAATACTCTTCCCCCTCAACCTACACAACACAAGGAATGTGATCCATTCTCTGCATGTAGTTCCTTGGGTTATCCCAATTCCATTCCAATGCTCCAACATAGGCTATTCAAGGAATCTCATAATTGTGATCCCCTTCTCTTCATGAAGTCCCTTAGGTTATCCCAAATACCTTCCAATTCTCCATCATAGGCTAGTCAAGGAATCTCGCAGTTAAGACTCCAAGGAATATTAGTTGTAAGCCAAGTGTTCTCTCATATGGCACAATGACCATTAACACATATTTCCTATGGAAACTTACATCAACAAGTATGCTATCCCTAGTTCCCCCCTGTCATGTACCAATATCAATGATGGTGAAAAAATGATTATTGGAATGGTTAGTTGAACTCAATTTCCAACCCTTTGTATGCATCTTCAATACTTTCCATGTGTAACTTGTGAGGCTCCCACTTATCGCTTATAATATAAACTTAGGAAAACTTATTAAGGTTAATTAAACTACTCTAATAAACGTGGGTTTAGGGACCATAGGATAAAATCACTAACAAAGAGATAACTAAGGATTTAGAACTCCATAAGGTCCACTCCCCTTAGCCCCCTTTCCATTTACCCCACTTGTGAAATCATAGCACCATGTCTCTTCTTTGTCCTCCTTCATTTGCATTCATCAGGGGGTTTTATATTAAATATCAAAAATACATATTTACAACATCTTTGGTCATTCTAGGCCATTTGTGTCCAACTTCTAATTTTTGCATCATACATAATTGCATCATGGGGTAAAAAACTAGGTGTTGCATAAGTGAGTGGGTGCATACTTCAAAACTCTGGGAACTAAAAAGAGAACACAATTGAGTAATGAAAGGAAAAATTCCTTATTGGGGAGTGTCAAAACTGTGACTTTTCCTACAATGGATCTCACTATGTGGTTCAAAAAGCTATGTATCTAATGACATTGTTTTTAGGCATTCCTCACAATCCAACAAAATGAAAATGAATGGAATTTAATCCACGAGGTATGTCGTTGATGAGATACAATGCTCTTAATGGAGAAATTGACCCAAGGATGGTGGAATATTCAAAGATAAGAATAGTATAGGGTTTTATTATAAGGGCGCCATTTCCTAATTGCAATCATTTTATGTGAGAAATGTTAATTTTTGAGCAAATATTATGTTTTAACTTTAAAACTTTAATTGCAGAAATATTGAATACTAGAATCAATAGAACATTCAATCACATAAACCATTCATCCACATTACAAGACGTACTCTGGGGAAAACCCTCAAAACAATGAGGATGGAAACCCTAGCAAATCTTCAGAGTATAATTATGATAGATTGGAGAAAATTTCTTTTACACAATAAGCAGAATTATTTCAGCACCCTAGGTACAAGATAAGAGAGAATATTAAGCAAAAGAGAATAAAGATCAATTGTGTCAACTTTCCATGTTCCCATCACATTAATAAAAATATAGAAACATTGCCATGTAAACTATAGTGAATGGTTGCATGAGAATAGTGCACAACACACACCAAAAATATGAATTTCCTTCATGGATAATTATCTTGAACATTGGATTCTTCATCAAGCATAACTTATGTGCCAATCCTTTCATCTTTGACATTAACTAATGCTTAACTGACTCCAGAATGAACTCACCATCTTACTGAATGTATGATCTCTTAGTTAACTTTCTAACTTAAGTGTCGTCGTGCAATAACTCAAGTGTCGCCATGCGAACACTTAATTAATTGAAGTGTCGTCTTTTGTTAACTAAAGTACTAACAAAGCAAAACACTTTATTTAACTAATCCTTCTTTATAAACACTTACTTAACTCTTATTAATTGAAATCATTTTGATTGATTTAATTGAGTTACCACTGTGAGTTCTCCTTTAATTAAATAATGTATCCATTGTAGCTTTAACTAAAGCTTAACAATATTTAATTGAGGCATACATTATTACTTTAACTGAAGCTTAATAATTTGATTTCTTGTTAGTCAATTGAAGTCATCTCATGTGCAATTTGAATTCTCTTGTTCTCTATGATTTATCTCTCTATCTATTATCTTTACTGCATGGTCAATATGTGTTAACTTTAACTATATATCCTATCATATTATACTTAGAATATTTGTCTGATGTCGTGATCATATTATATTACTCCGAACCAAATGATCATATGCTAAAGTATTTCACTCTAGAGGTGGATAGTCTCTAGAGGAGACTTAATATCATTTGGTGTCCATAGTTAGTAACATATCCCACAACATTTTGTGCTTCAACATGCAAACCATCCGCCTCTATAACTCGAGGCCCACGCCATGGGTACCTACTATAACCGGAGGTCCACATGAGAATCTAACTACCTCTATAACTAGAGGTCCACCTCATAGGTACCTACTATAACTGGAGGTCCATATGAGAATCATGACTTGATACATACAAGTCTAGAGCCTTGTACAACAAGACTTTACAACATCATCACTTTGATAAATTAAAGCATTCACCTCAAAAAGCGAGGAATAACCTTTATAACTAAAAGCTTAGTCATTCTTAGTTCCAACTTAAGAATCTACTCCAAGTTACTGAGTCCAACTCAACCTCTCTAGCTCAAAACATGAGGACCAATCCTGGTTGCACAAGATTGGCTTGGAGAATAACTCATGACGATGTACATTTAACACTCCCTCTCAGTGAAGGATGTATTATTTTCCATGCCAAGCTTGTCTCGGATGTACCTATACTTCGTCATAAACAGAGGCTTTGCATTCTTGCAATCTACTCTTTAGTAGCAATGTACTGAAGTCTTACTTTACTAGACCATGTCTATGATGAAGTGACACTTCATCTCAATGTGTTTCAACTAACATAAAACATAGGATTTTCAGAAATCTTGATACAAATTTGAATGTTACATCAAATGACTGTAGACTCAAGCTTTTAACCTAGCAAGTAGATTCCCATGCTACACTACTTCTCGGTAGGTAGTACTATCCGCAATACAATTTTTATTTTGTAGTACTAGCCACAATATACATAGTTGATCTCATGCTAAAACAATATCTGATTAGCACAACATGTAATAGGTATTCTATGTATCAAATACATTAATCTACCTATACAAACATGTAGTTTCCCTAAACTGTTAATAATGAAAACTAACACAAATTCAGATTTGTTTACAAGAAGTTTCTTGTAATGGGAATAACCAACAACGGTTTTACTCATGTAAATTATTTTGTGAAGTATATAGTAAGTGGTTGGGATACATATTGTAAGGTGGTAGGATAAATGGATAATGCATCTCGTCTTGTAATCCCTTTCTCTTGGTTAATGTGATTCAATACTCTGCCTGTAACAACTCCAAATTTTCCTTAAGTAAAAAAAATTAATACAGAAGGTTTAGATCCATAAAAGATCTAATCTAGTTTCACATAGTATAAACCCTACATCCCAAAATTCAACTTTAGGACATATCTTATAATGAAAACTTCTATGAAAACTGAAACTTAAAAAATTGAATTAAGATCACTACATAATAATTCATATGACATACTACTAGATACGACTTTGAGACTTATGATAAATTAGTTGATTTCAAATGAATAAATATCGTACCTACTTTGTTGTAAGTTATAGCCTGTGTTTAACTTGTATATATTCGTCATGTTTATATCTTACACCTTCTGCCTACTAACCCTATTTCAAAGCTAGGGTTACAGGGTTAAAAGGTCTTACTTAGCTTATATAAGCTAATGCATTTTAAATTTTATTATTGCAGGTGTTTACTTGTGTTCCAAGTTCTAAGTGGAGATAATACCACTAAATTGTAAAGGTTAGAGTGAGCTCAAATTTGAGTGTCATCAAAAATCCCTAAGAGATGCATATGATCAACCCTTAAGCACTATGTGTTTCCAACAAAATAAAGAGCTAAGTGACAAACATTAAGGACTAAAGGGAAACATCGTGTACACCCTCTCGACTATAGAGTATGGGTAACAAAATTTAAACACAAGTGGAGGTAGGTGAACAGTTAACATGTCCACATGACTGGACTTGTGGTGCCCTCCAACTGTGAGAAGACAAAGTTAAAATGGATAAACCCTACGTGGAAGTCCCTATTTTTTATTTAAACTGCAAGGAGAGTTGAGGGCTCTCGACCCTTCCTACAGTGGTAAAATGCGTTCAACCTCGCGCCCTTCAAACACATGGTGAACGATTTCCTCATTTCCTTTGTTGCTCTTGGCCTAAAATTTGCAAATATCCCTCTCGATCTGCCACCGGTTTCTTCATAGAGATGATGAGGGTAAGTTTATCCCTTTGCACAGTTTGTTTCTCAGTTTTGAAAAAAAATATTCTATAAAATTCAAACCACAGTTTTTAAGCTTTGTTTGTTATTTTACTGACGGGAGGCTTTGTTGGCTACCCAATGGTGAATCTTGGCATGAACATCTTGGGTTGTGGGCACCTGGCATCAATAGAGGTTCTTGTAGGACCTTGGAACCCTATGGTCTTTAACGATCTATGGGTGCATGAAAGCTGGATCAAAATTCTTTTTGCTTCTGGTTTCATTTTTGGAGATGCAAGGCTTTGTTCAGGCCTCCTTCTGTTTTTGAATGGTAAACGCTCCATTCTTCAGCGTTTAAAGACAAATATATTAATTTGTTTGGTAGGCCTTCAGGTTGAGATAGGGTTTACAGCCCATGGAGTCTGAAGTTGTAAAAAAAATTAGCAGAGATTGAAGGCATGTCGTCTTTGCGATTTTTTGTTTTTGTTTAAAATAAATAACCTTTGTAGTACTACTGTGTAAACTTGATATATTTGTTATTTAATAGTAATGTTTACAGCACTACGTTTACTGCAATTTCGTTTCTAGATGTTTAAAGGCTCTCGGTACTATTTCTGTAATGGATATAATGTTTATTAATATTCCTTTGTAAATTGTTTAAACTGTTTATAGTTGTTCGGAAACTACTTTGTGTGAAATGATTTCTTTGTTTATTGATACTCTGTGATATATTACTTTCTAGCACTATTATGTACATTTTCTATTTCGTTTACTACTCTCACATTGGTATATATCATTTTTGTTAGAATAATCCTTCGGGATTATTGTAAATAAATAATAAATAGTAATATGATTAGATAGGAAGCCAAACAGGCTGAGCGGAAGGTGAAACCCAACCACCATGTGCTTTGTATAAATATAGGCATTTGCATTGGAAATGAAAATGAATCGGGAGTTATACCTAACAACTGGTATCAGAGCAGGGATATCTGCCATAACTCCTGCTGCATTTCTGTCCATTGTCATTCTGCTTGCCAGTCCATTGCCAGGCTGCTCCATCAGTTTGCCATTCGATTCACATGCACTGTATGCGTTACTCCTCCTCCACGTGAAACCCTAATTTTTGATGGCCGCCTCTTCATTCCCCATCGCTCCATTATTTGTTGATACTGCTGCGTGGAGACTTCTCCTCCATGTTGTGTGTGCTGCGACCTGCAGTATATTAAAGACTGTTGTGTATTCCTTGCCAACTTTTCCCTTGCTCTCGGTTTGGTAAAGTTTACCTAGTCTCACATTCCAAAGACGTTTCTGGGCATACTATGTCCTCCTCAGTCTTCAGGGCTGTGAGGGCACGAAACGCATCTACAAGCCCTAAATTTTAATTTACGATTTCTCTAACTTTGGTGAGCCTTCATACCACAATTCGCTGCAACCTTTTCTGCATATAATCTGTGTGTCCCGTAAAGATACCCAATGCCATCATTTGCTGACTAGAAGCGATGGAAATCTCAGAGGAGACCGCTGAGATTGTGGAGATAGCTGCGTTGATATATAACGCGTTGGAAATATAGACTGAGTTATTATTTGCGTTGGTGGAGAGCTGCGAGCTCCTTAAACCCTAATTTTCTGAACACCTGAGATAATGCGTGGAGACTGAGCTGCATCTTGTGAGGCATGAAGTGATTACACCTGCGTGGAGTTATTACACCTGCGTGGAGCCTACAGCCTTGCTGAACTGAGACTACAGCCTTGCTGAAGACTGCGTTAAACCCTAGATTTTTGCGTGGAGACTGTGTGGAGAAACCATCCTGCGTGGAGACTGTAATCTTTCGCCCGTGGTGGTTGCTCAGTTCAGCAGTGGCTGGATGCCATTGCGCCCGATACCATTATTGATATTGATAGAAAGTGGGTGGTGTTGGCGATAAGTCTGGTGACTGCCTTGATCCCGAGCCTGAAGATCAAGCCTGTAGCTGCGTGAAGAATGAGCCTGAAGGCTGTTGTTCCATTTAATTCATAAACCCTAATTTTTCCCTAGTTCCAAGCTGATTCGTTGAAGAAGACTGGAGACTGCTGTCTGCGTGGAGGAATAAATACCTATCAGTGGTATTTTTTCTGCGTGAGTTTTGAAGCTGCGACCTATGTGAAGGTGCGACCTGTGATTGCCTGAGAAGAGCGTGAGTATGCAGCATGAATCCTTTGACTACCAATGATTGAAGACCGTTGGTGAAGATTCATTCCACTGAGTGGAGCTTGTGATTGATATCTTTAACTGCCCTGAAGACTGAGCCTGAGCGTGAAGTTGATGATTGAAGTGGCGTGAAGAAAGAAAGACTGTTGTATATATGCTGCATGACTCTTGCTGCATTGAAGAGCTACGTGAATTTGCTGCTGCAAAGTAGAGATTCAGCTTTTGTTAACTGCGTGGGCGCTGGAAACTATTTTGGTATAATAACTATTGTGGTTGAGCAGTAAGAACATAGATACACTGGTGAATAATATATATTGTTGTATTGGAGCTCATGAACCATGATTCGTGAACTTGGAAGTGCATAAAACCTAAATTTTGCAAATATATTCATATGTATGAATAATGTTGAGTGTACTAGTTGTATAATACATGGATGATAAGCAGTTGTCATAGGAGATATGCATTTGATGCCGAGACTGATATAACTGCTTATGCTTGAAGAAAGTATATGTTGCATGTAATGTTTCACTTTTCTGAAGCAGTTTTTTCTTAAAAATTGCTGCGAGTGCTTGAAACTGCTTGCATTCCCCTGAAGATTGTTGCTGCGATTTGTATTTGCTACTGCTGCTAGTTCATGTCCTCATTCAGCTTGTGACTGCTTGTTGCGTTGAAGACTATGTTTTATGCTGAAGAATATCATCTATTTCTAGTGACTGATATATATTTTGATATATTTTGTATTGGCTGATATATATGCTATAAACTTGCATTGTATT
>LPNX010090598.1:159728-307723 GCA_001517045.1 Pseudotsuga menziesii
GAAGATACATATACATCAACAAAAATCAACCTGCTAACCTCTTCCACAGAATTTGAATTTGATTTTTGCAGGTACTCAGGAGCACAATTCAGAAATGAAGAAAGGAGGGCCTGCTCTTAGGAAAGAACTAGGAGACATCAGCTACCTTGAATCACATCCATAATTCTGTCAGTTCTTCAAAGATGCGGGCTGCTACAAATTTTGTGAGAAAATTCAAGGTTCACACCAGCAGGTTGTTGAAGCATTTTCCCTCTCTTTTGATGGATCCAAGGCACTGATAGGCAAGGAGGAGTTCCTAGTGGATGAAACCCTAATTGCGAAGGTGGGAGAACTCCCAAGAACTGGGGAGAAGTGGTTTAAGACCACCATTACCAAAAATGTGGAGTTCTGATCCTATCTAAAACCTGAACACAGAGATTTGGTGTGGAAGAAAAGTGTTCCATCCACCTAGCTAGAAGAGAGATGGAAACAATTACTGAAAGCAATTTTGGTGTATATAACCTGTGAAGGTAGATACAACAAGGCAATGATATATCACTTCAAACTGTAGAACCATTTTACAGGAACAAGCCCTTGAGCTTAACAAAAATGGCACACTAGGTAAAGGCCCAACCCACCAAAAT
This sequence comes from Pseudotsuga menziesii, assembly GCA_001517045.1. Taxonomy (NCBI): domain Eukaryota; kingdom Viridiplantae; phylum Streptophyta; class Pinopsida; order Pinales; family Pinaceae; genus Pseudotsuga; species Pseudotsuga menziesii. The sequence continues at coordinate 160,352 of LPNX010090598.1, forward strand.
TGCAGGAAGGTTGTCTCACCATGGTATCATACAACTCATTGTCCAAGAATTGCTACAGAGAAGAAACATAGCATGGACACATTTTGTGTTCTAGAATGAATTTGAGACAGGCTTACAACCAAAAGAGAAAGGAAAGTCTCCTTCGAATAAATCCACCACCCCTAGGAGTGGAAAGAGAAAAAAAAGGGCTATCTCACCAGCAACAATAGATCAACCTTCTTCCCCTTCTAAAACCTAGACTTCAGTGAAAAGGGCAAGGAAATCCCAGCACAAAGTGAAAACATTCTGAACTTTCCCTACTCAGACTCAGAAGAAGAAAGGGAGGAAGGGGCTGACCTAACAGAGCAGGTTGTAGCATAAAATAAAGAACTTCCATCACCAACACCAAAAGACTAGGGTGAACCAGTGGAAAAGGCTTCCTCTAGCAAGACCAAGGCACAAAGAGTAAACCAGTTGCTGAGGCAAGTATATGAGCTGGAAGTTTTAGAAAGAGAGATAAAGAGGAATAATGCCATGTTGACCAAGAGAAATAAGGAGTTGCACAATTCTGTCCTGGAGATGAGAGGGATGTATGTCTTGCTAAAAAGGAGAAATCTAAGATACATGAAGGACAACACCAGGCTGTACAGGATGATCAGGCTTCTGAGGTTGCAGGTAAAGAATTCCATACCAAACCCTAGCTCTCATTTTGCACTAGAAACCCTAGTTGAAGCAGCAGTAAGCCTTCATAATCCAGAAGCAATCCAAGATGTTGTTGATTTTCCAAACATTGGGCAAGCTGAAGAAAGGTCAGAAGATCAACAACAAAGCTGAAAAGGATGATTTGGGAGGTTGAATAGAATTTTGCAAAAACAGGGCTTTTAGTGGCTTAATCGGACGCTGAAGCGGTTCATTAGCCACCGAAAGCAGCGCTTTCGGCAGCTAACAGAACCGAAATTTTGATTCCTTAACCACCGAAAGCAGAAAGAGGCACAGAATCATATTTTGGCACAAAAGACCAGTTTTGGGCGAATATAACTAGCTCAGGGATGAAGTGTAAAGCTGAAAGGTACTGAAGAACACCATCAAAGAAGGTAACCTCCAGTTTTGCAATTACATCAAGGAGGAAAGGGTCACAAACCCTACCTGTTTTAACCAACAGTAGCTTATCTATCAGAGGACAAGTTACAGTTTTACTCCAGTACTCACTGCAGTCATCAAAAATTTCAAGTGAACAAGTGTTACAGTTAGATAGACTAGTAGTTAAATTAGGGTTTCTGACCTAATTTTACAAAAAACAATTATTTTATCTATTTTTAGTAAAATAGATCCAACTTTTCAGGATCTAGATATTTTTGTAGAGGTTATTAAGACTAAGAATTATGTTTAAGCAAAGGTTCGACTTCGGGGACCTTTTGACCATTACTGTTATCAAGCTTCTCATATTGCTCATGACCTAATATAAGCTCTTTTGCTATCATATGTTCAGCTTCCATTTCTTGTCTATTCTGTGCTTATGCTTGAATGTGTTGTTCAGGTTTATTCATGTTATTTGATGTCTGATAGCTGTCATCCTATCTGCATGTTGATGATTTGAATTGCAAGTACTTTCCTTGTTATGATTAGCCATTTATATATGACTGTTTTATGTATGAATCTGCCAGCATAATAAGTTCTCCATATCTTCCCCATATTATCAAACCTCTGAACAGTGGTAGTTAGAAGCCTTATCCTTGATTGAGTTTCATGCATGTCTTGAGAGTGTGAGGTCCTGTAGGTCACCTGACTTGATCCAATTAGAAAAACCATAAAAACATTTAAGTTACCGAGCATCCTCGAGCTGCAACCTAGAGGATTTTCTTGGAGTGATAACACACTAAATGTGGAGAATCGTTGAGATCGTGGAGAAGAGAGTTATGCAAAGTGGAGAAGGTAGTCGTTGTCTACATAGAGGAACGTGTTCCTGCTTTCGTTGCTATACAAGGAGAAGCCACTATCTTGGAGAAGGTGGTTGTGGAACCATGAAGAAAAGAGACTATGTTGTGCAGAAAACGGATCGTGAAGGTGAAGACATCGTTGAACCATTAAAAGTTGGATTGAGAAGTAGAAGTCGGATTGTGATCCCGTGGAGAAATGTTGTTGTTGCTCGTGAGCTCATGACTAGGAACCACTGTTGTTGTTTTGTTGGACGTGGAGAAGAAGTCGCGTGAAGGCTGCGTGAAGTGGAGTTTGCTTGCTTTTTTTGTTTGTTTGGGAAGTATATATTTAAAAACCAAATGTGTAAACAATACCACTTATTCAACAATGAAGTGTAAACCCTAAGCCTGTTGTTTTTTGTTAGGGAGTGAGCTTGGTTCAGGAGAATATATCTATATTTTTTAAAAATCACAACAATGTCTAGTACAAAGTTTGAAATTGAGAATTGTATTGGTAAAAAGAACTTTGAGTTATAGAAATTAAAGATACAGGATCTATTAGTACAACAAGGGTTGCAAAAAGACCTATATGGCAAGAGAAAGAGACACTTAACTATGACATATGATGAATGGGAGGAATTAGATGCCAGAGCACTTAGCACAGTTCGATTATGTCTTGTGAATGACGTGTTGTTTAACATTGTTGAAGAAAAGTTAGCGGCAAGCCTATGGAGCAAGCTAGAATGTCTATATATGACAAAATCTTTAACAAACTAAATTTACTTGAAGAGACAGTTGTACGGTATGAGAATGAAAGAAGGTACGAAGATATGAGATCATTTGAATGTTTTTAACACTCTTATTTGCCAGTTGACTAGTATGGATGTTAAAATTGATGATGAAGATAAAGCAGACAATCTTTTATGTACCTTACCTGAATCTTGGGGTCAAGTAGTTTCTTCTATTAGCCTTAGTACGACTGATACTTTGGAATTTGACATTGTGGTTAGTACGACTGATACTTTGGAATTTGACATTGTGGTTGGATCATTGTTGTCTGAGGCATTGAGAAAGAAATCCAATTTTGAAACTTCTATACCTGAAGCTTTGGTTGTTAGAGGTCGATCCAAAGAAAGAGGAGAAAATTCAAGAGGTACTTCCAGGTCTAAATCAAAGGGCAGAAAGAGAAAATTAAAATGTTCGTACTGTAACAAGACCGGTCATCTCAAGAAGGACTGTTGGAAATGACAAGAATCCAAGAAAGAATACTCCAAATCTAAGGAAAATTTAGTTAAGTTTGATTCATGTATGATCGATGGTATTTTCTCCGTTTGTAGTGTTTCTTAATATCATGAAGAATGGTTATTAGATTATGGTGCTTCGCACCATATCTGTCCTCACAAAGATTGGTTTGCTTCCTATCAAACAATTAATTATGGTATAGTTCTTTTAGTAGACGATCATTCATGTAAGACTGTTGGGCCTGGAAGTGTTAAAATTAAAATGTTTGATGGAGTTATAAGAACACTAACAGATGTTAGACATGTGCCTGAATTAAAGAAAAAATTAATTTCTTTGGGAGTGTTGGATTCTTGTGGTCATAAGTTTACAGGCTTAAGTGGAATACTAAAAGTATCTAAGGGTCTTTTACTGGTCATGAAGGCACATGAAACAGGAAATATTTACAAATTGGTTAGAAGAACTCAAGTTAATGATACATCAGATAGTATCTGAAGAGGTGTCAGGATCCACTCAAATATGGAATCAACGTCTTGGTCATATGAGTGAGAGAGGACTTCAGGTATTAATGAATCATAAATTGCTTCCAAATCTGAAAACTCTAAATTTGATGTTTTGTAGACATTATATATTTGGAAAGCATTGTAGACAAAAATTTAAAGCATGTAGTCATGTTAGTAAAGGTGTTCTCTATTACATTCATCCTGATTTATGGGGTCCATCTCCTACTATTTCCTATCGGGGATTAGCATATTATGTATTGTTTATAGATGATTTTTCAAGGAAAGTTTGGGTCTATGTCTTAAAAAGGAAAGTTGATGTGTTTAACATGTTTAAACAATTTAAAGTTATGGTGGAAAAAAGAACCGGAATGACAATCAAGTGTTTAAGGACGAATAATGGAGGTGAGTTTATTTCTTTAGATTTTGAACATTATTGCAAAGAAGAAGGGATCGTAAGACATAAAATGAATATATACACTCCTCAGCAAAATGGTGTTGCGGAGCACATGAATAGGACTCTTTTAGAGTGAGCAAGGAGCATGCTCAGTAATGCTAATTTGGGGCAAGAGTTGTGGGAAGAAGCAGTTTCCATTGTTGGTTATCTTATAAATCGATCACCATCAATGTCAATAAATTGTAAAATTCCAGAAGAGGTATGGACTGGTCATCCCTGTGATTATTCGAATTTGAAAATATTTGGTTGTGAAGCTTATGCACTTACTCCTAAAACTCAGTGTTCTAAGTTAGAACCTAGATCAAAGAAGTACATTTTTGTTGGATATGATGATGTAACAAAATGATATAGATTGTGGGATCCTACTGCCCAAAAGATCACCATTAGCCTAGATGTATTTTTTTATGAATCTTCTATGATTAAATCAGAAAATGTAAAATTTGATGTGGAACATGAACAACTACTATAAAACAACTAGTTCACTTGGAGAACCAGCCCTCTAATGACTCAAAGAAGCAAGAAGAAGTTTCCAGTGAGAAAGAAGTCATAGAAGATGAATAAATTCAAGAAAATGTGGAAACCCCACAACTTACACCAAGAAGATCAATGAGGGGGAGAAATCCTCCTACGAGGTATACCGATTTTTTTTTATCTATTTAATTTACTGCTGATGGAGAACCTTCTTGTTTTCAGGAATCCATTGATTGTGTTGACAATGCTAAGTGGAAGATGGCAATGAAAGAAGAGATGGATTCTCTGGATAAAAACTAGGCACGGGAATGGGTTGAACTCCCCAAAGATAACAAAATTGTTGGATGTAAGTGGGTCTTCAAGTTGAAGAAAGGCGTTGATGGTAAGGTTGAAAGATGCAAAGCCAGATTGGTTACAAAAGGGTACTTAGATGGAAGGTATTGACTATCATGAGAATTTTTCACTAGTTGTCAAGCTTGTATCTATTTGTATTGTGTTAGCACTAGTTGCATTTCTTGATTTGGAGTTAGAGAAACTAGATGTTAAAACAACTTTCTTACATGGAGATTCAAATTAGGAGATTTATATGGAACAGCCATAAGGTTTTGTGCAGTATCATAAAGGAAGATTAGTTTGCAAGCTCAAGAAATCATTGTATGGCATGAAATAGTCGCCCATGCAATGGTACAAGAAGTTTGATTCTTTCATGGTGAACCAAGGTTATACTAGAAGTGAATATGATCATTGTTTATACTTCAAAAGGTTAAATGACATATCCATTATCTTTGTGTTGTATGTTGATGATATGTTTATTGTGAGTAAAATCTTGGACGAGATTAACAAGTTGAAGGCTTAGAGGGATAGGACTTTTGATATGAAGGATCCTGGAGTTGCAAAACAAATTTTGGGTATTGAAATACACAAAGACGGAAGAAATGGTAAGCTTAGTTTTTCACAGGAGAAGTATGTTGAGAAAATACTTGTAAGATTCGAAATGAATAAGGAAAAACCTGTGAATGTTCATTTGGCTTCCCATTTTGAGCTTTCTTCATGTTTATGTCGTAGTAGTGTTAAAGAAAAGGATTATATGTCCCGTGTACCATATTCCAATGCAGTAGGATGTTTAATGTATGCAATGGTGTGTACTAGACCTGGTATTTCACATGCAGTAGGTGTTATCAGTAAATACATGGCAAATCCAGGAAAAGAGCATTGGAATGCAATGAAATGGGTGCTTCGGTACCTAAGAGGCACAAGTGACTATTGTATCACCTTTAACAATAACAGTGATTATGTATGCGGTTTTGTTGCTTCAAATTTCGCAGGTGATTTGGACAAGAGAAGGTCTACTTCATGTTATGTCTTTACTATTGTAGGTGGAGCTATAAGTTGGATGTCAAAGGTTCAGGAAACAATTGCTTTATCCACTATAGAGGTTGAATACATTGTTGCCTCACATGCTTGCAAAGAGGCAATTTGGCTAAAAGGTCTACTTACAGAAATTGGAAGGTTGCAGAACAGTGTGCCTATTTTCTGTGACAGTCAAAGTGCTATATGTTTGGATACAAATCTTGTTTATCATAGTAAGACTAAACATATTGATGTAAAGTATGATTTTGTAAGACAATCCATTGATGAAGGTGGAGTAGATCTAAGAAAAGGTTCATACTCAAGAAAATTGTGCAGATATGTTTACAAAACCAATGTTATTAGAGAAGCTACGATGGTGTGTGGTTTCTCTTGGTTTGAGAAAAAGATGATGAATAGTCTTGGGCAATGTATTAGAATTTTGTTGTCAAGGTGGAGATTGTTAATAATGACAACTAACACAAATCCATATTTGTTTATGGGAAGTTTCTTGTAACGGGCATAACCGACAACAGTTTTACTCATGTAGCTTATTTTGTTATGTATATAGTGCATGGTTGGGATATGTATTGTAAGGTGTTATGTTGAATGGTTGGTGCAACCCGTCTTGTAATCCCCTTGCTCTTGGTTAATGAGATTCAATACTCTGCCCAAGTGGATGTTTCCCCTTATGGGGTTTTACCACATTAAATCCCTGTTTATAATGGTGTTTGTCCTTGATTTCTTGTCGCTGAATTTAACATAAACTAGAAACTATGGATTTGTAAAGCGTATCAAAATTTTACAACACGTTAAATGTGTAATGTCTTTGCAAAAGGAAAAATATCATCTTTCCTTTGCCAATCTTCAACACTTGCTTTATGTTTGTTGACTTCTAGAATCTTCTACGATTTTGAGTTCTTTGTGAGCTTGCCATTTACTGTGATGTTCTTCAAGGCCTGACCACTTTCAAAGTGATTTCATTTTTCTTTTTTTATACCACAGTACCTCACATGGCCAACTATATGGCAATCTGACCTCTCCAAGAGGTTTGACTGCTCCCCAACAGTCCTGACTATAACTTATTTGAGTATTGGATAGTCATTTATAGTCTCAGAGACCTTAAATATTATCTTATAGTTATCTGAGGTCTTGACTATGTCTCTACTCATGTGGATGAACTCCACTAGAGATACTACAACCCTTGGTTGTCTAAGTCATGTACCACTGCATGACTAATCTGAGCAGTCATGTCACAACCTCTCGAAGTTAGGTTACACCTCTCAGTTGTTTACCACAACCAAGAATGTCTCCCATGCAGATGGGAGACCTTCAATCATGTCGATTTGAAGATCATCTTCATTCACCACAACTCCAATACTAACAAGTTGATCTCTTACTTGAGAGATCTTGGTGAAGAATGATGCCACAGTCTCATCCTTCTCCATCTTTAGGTTCTGGAGCTTATTGTCCAATGCCCTATTTTGTCTTGGGGGCTTCTTCTCATAATGGTTCGTCAGTGTATCAAAACACTCCTTGGCAATCTTCAACAGAGTGATCATGGACATCAAATTGTTATTTACGGAATCATAGATTATATGTTTGGCCTTAGCTTGGCTCTTCTTGAGGTTGATGCGCCCTGCATTAGATGTAGGCTCCTCTACCACAGTGGATACGTAGCTATCCAACTCATGTTCCTCCAATATGTTCAACACTCTCGCTTTCCAAGTGTTAAAGTTCGATGTGCCCTCAAGATAGTCTTTCAATAGAACAGAGATTGATGCCATGGCTCTTAAAAATTTTGCTCAACTCCTCAGGATCTAAGTAGGATTAAGTTTGTTGCACAAATCTTAGTTCCTTCATGCCCTACACTCTGATACCATATTAATTTTTGAGCAAATATGATGATCTTTGAACTTTAAAACTTTAATTGCAAAAATAATGAATACTGGAATCACTAAAACATTCAATCACATAACCATTCATCCACAACGCAAGAAGTACCATGGGGAAAACCCTAAAAACAATGAGGATGAAAAACATTCGCAAATATTCAAAGTATAATTATGATAGATCGGAGAGAATGTCTTTTACACAATAAGCTTCAGCATGCAAACCATCTGTCTCTATAACTCGAGGCCCACCCCATGGGTACCTACTATAATTGGAGGTCCACATGAGAATCTAACTACCTCTATAACTGGAGGTCCACCTCATAGGTACCTACTATAACTAGAGATCCATATGAGAATCATGACTTGATACATACAAGTCTAGAGCCTTGTCCAACAAAACTTTACAACATCATCTCTATGATAAATCAAATCATTCACCTCAACATATAAAGCATCCTTCCACTTCCTACTAAACACAATTTAATTTATGCATAAATGATTAAAAAAAAAACTATAATTAACACAAAATAACTCATATATAAATAAATAAAAACCAAAACCCATAATTAAATCCCTACACTCCCATGATTAAATCTGTACACTCCTTACTTACAAAAACAGAAAGCACAGTTTAATATATATACATGTAATAGACAAAACAAAGTCAGAAACATGTTGAAAAATGGATTACAAAGATATGAAAAACAAAAAGCGAATGACAATCAAAATACTTTACCAAAAATTAAATCAAAATTGTTTTTCATCATGGTCTACTAAGACTTTTCCATGTTCCGTTTGAAAAAAACCTGAACATGGTTATTTTTATATATAATTGTTTTGGTAAATGTTATTTTATTACATCATTTAAATTAACTTATTCGGCAAACTGATTTAATATAACCTTCCAACCTCACTGGTTTTTTTACTTAATATATTAAGTATCATAAATTCTCTAATAGATATTGCATATTGAAAAAACAATATGCAAAGTTCCTTGGAAGAAAAACGAAATGCTTGTCGGGACCCAACATAGCATATCGGCCTGGTTCACGAAACAATAAAATTTAAAAAGTGAGAAATATAGAATTAGTAGCTTCAATCCGAAAGCGTCCACCAATCAGGCAGTGCTGGCACGAGCCGCCTTTGCTTTCAGGAAAACAGCTCTTGGAAATAGCATTTAAGTCTTGTGGAGAAGCTTCTTTTTAATGCATACAGTATACTTTGGTGTAGTCTAAATAATTTATATTTACAAATTTTTTTAAATATTTTTCATCTTATTTTGTTCAAAGTTAGGTTGGAAATCTTTAAAAAATCTTAGAATTACATATATTAGTTGTTTTGCATGATTTAGGTGTCATGGGGATATTAGAAGGTGTTGAATCTATTTATGGATTTTACACTGGATTTAACCCAAAAAATTACCTCATTCCATTTTCCAACCAAAACCCACCGTAAAATTCAAAACATAAAACAAATAGACTATTCCTTTGACTTTTAATGGTTGAAATAACCCTTTATAAAAACAAGTGCAGTAAGTTAGCAGCTGATGCAATAGCTATAGAAGCCGGTTGAGCAAATGAAGGTTTGTTATAACCACCATCACTCTCATTTAATCCTTTTTATCTGAAGCCTCTCATTTTTCCCTCAATCACTCTCATTTAATACTTTTTATGTCAAACCTCTCATTTTTCTCACAATCACTCTCATTTAACCATTGTTATGTGAAACTTCTCTATAATTCTCCCCACTATCTTCATTTTGAAAGTTGTCAATATTGCACTTTTCGAAATAGAATGATACCAACCTCATAAGAGCAAAGGCTATGAGGGTGATCACCTCATAGCTATGAGACCAAAGGCAAATACAGAGATACCAAACTAATAAGAGCAAAGGCTATGAGAGTGATCACCTTTGTATCTGAAACCTATCATTTTTCTCACAATCACTCTCATTAATCCTTTTTATCTGAAACCTCTCATTTTTCTCACAATCACTTTCATTTAACCATTTTTATGTGAAGCTTCTCTATCATTCTCTCCACTGTCTTCATCTTGAAAGTTGTCAATAATGCACTTTATAAAATAGAATGATACCAAACAAACTAATAAGAGCAAAGGCTATGAGAGTGATCATATGCAGTGCACTAACACAAAATTATATGGTTAAACTTTATGGAAAAAATTAACACTTAAAAATCTGCATATAACTTAAAATAAAAGACATGGTAAACACAAGACAGTCATCAAATTTCCATAAATTTCCATGACGGGATCTGAAATTCCAAGCCTTTATGACGGTATCTGAAATTCCAAGCCTGCTATTTTTAGTTCCAGTTGAATTACACCCATCTCTTCCTCTGCAGCTGCCAGAAATCTATAACCTCCCTAAATACCAACCAGACATCTTCTATCTCTAATATTTCGGAGTCTCCTCATTATGGGAGATTAATATTCAGCTGTCTCCTTGGATGAAAACGTGTTGATCTAGAGTGGTATGCTTGGGATGCAATAGATATGCTACAAAATGAGTTGAGGATCCAGGGACACAATGCATGTGGTACAGTGCCGGGGTGATACTTGTTGACTCTGTATATTTTTTCAATTTAAAGGAAGACAAATTGGTACCGTCCATGTTACTCGTTGACAATATTGACTCTTAAGAACAACAAATTGGAAATACATAGACATTCGCTCACTCAACTGCACATCCTGAGTTTCCATCTTAACACCCCCATGTTAGAAAGCAGCATTCGCATCTCTTTGCAAGAGAGAAGACAATAGGAGATTAGTTCAGCTTGAATATATTATTCTCGATTTTCAAAAGCAACTAGTGTTAATCAAAATAAATAGAACCCCGCGACCAAGAATGAGAGAAGAAATTTTATAGTTGCAGAACAACCAACCAATTCTGATGCCCTGCAAAATGCTATGAAAAACTGGCTCCTTCGGATTTTAATAATACTAAAAGCTGGAGGTCCCAACAAAGATGAGATAAAAATATGATGTCACAGAACTCCCAAAATAACCAATGATCGGTATAATATTATATAGTGAGAGATGGCTATTCGCAATCCCATCGATGCTAGGCAATCCTAGGGATTTCTTCAACAATACCAGGTTTATTGTTTCTAAACTGCTCATGAAAAAGGAGCAAGCACAAATGTTATTCCAAAACCCTAAAATGCTTGCCTCAAGTTAAACCCCAGCTAAAAAGAACTCACTTCATAATCTCCCGGATGTAAACATGAAGTCATGTAGGCAGAACTCATAACAAGGCAAGGATATTTTATTCTGTCAGCTAGATTATTTCAAATGGCATCTTCTATATCAGGAAAACACAATATAAAATGCTCAATAACACAAATCAGAAACTAGGTTGCAACAAAATCCTTACAGCCATATAGAACAAACCATTAATACTCGAAAACAACTGAAGTAGGGAAAACCCACACATACCCAACTAACAACTGAAGTAGGGAAAACCCACACATACCCAACTAACAAATCGATTATTGATTTGCAATGTTAATATTCCAAATTGAAAAGATACAGATTTGACAATATTGCATGTCAAAAAGAGAAATGCCTCTTAGAATCTCAGATATTAGCTTTATGATGAAACCCCTTTGCTTGTGGAAAATACAATAAAAAATCAACCACAAGCTGGCTGGAACTGGGGATAGTTCAATACATGCCCAGTTTTATATCAGTCCATGAAACTTGCCAAGTTGAAAAGATTACATGTCACCCAACTTGGGTGTCAAGCAGAGAAATCTCTCTTATGAAATTATACAAGCACAATGAATACCAAATATTCAGCATTTGCTAGTTATTTGGCTTCTGGCTGCAAATGAGAGACTGTAAATAGAATTGTCATGTATGGAAACCTCTTTACTGTCATGTACGGGAGCTTTTGTTTCGCATCCACTTATAGAAGATGCTTTGCAGGTAGACACTATGCCCGCAAAAGGCGACAGCCACTAATTATTATCCATCCAACTATAGCAAATCTTGGACATAGCAAATCTTGTTCTGAAGCTCCCCATAGCGAGCACATTATGGGTTGGGCACAAGTTTTTGTGCCTTTGCAGAGACAATGGCAGGCAACTGAGCACCTTGTGTAGTTGTACCTGCATCATCTGCTGCCCCGCTCTGCAGATTCTTTGCAAAAACATCCAGCACTTTCATCCGCTTTATCTCTTTAGCTGCATACGAAACAAACAGATAAGTCTCCTAGAATAAAATAAAAGCTTTACAATACCTTTAAGTTCAATGACCAACCGCAATATCTCAAAGACTAGATGATGCATACACTTATATGGAAAGAGCTACGTAATACTTCTAAGCCAAGTTTTCTAAGAACTGAGGCCACAATTTAAATAACATAGTTCTATCTAAATACATCAACGTCAACATTAACAATTTAAACAAATTTCTATCTAGAGAGATCAATGTAAACGTACCTTCTTCCAACGAAAGCATAATGGCTCTGGATTCTAGCTCAAATGCATGTTTACTTCGAGCAGCAGCAGAAAAAGATCGAAGTGCTGGCATTACAAAGAACAGAGTAAAATGTTAAACCATCTTGTTTACAAAGTTGAACGCAGTAAAACATATCATCAATAGTGAAATAGAATATTCATACACCAACTGTATCATCAACAATCAAGACAGTAATATATTTGGAGGCTTACTTCTGAGATACTCCTGATCTGGCTCACCACATTGCTTTAAAAAGACTTGCAATTGTATGGCGCGCTTCTGATAAGGCAAAATAGTCTCAGTTTTTCCTTCATCTACAAGAAGAGAAGGACCTGGTGTGGGAGACAAAGCTAGAAACTTGCCCCATTCTAAGTCTAACGATGGTGCTTTTTGAGAAGACTCTGTCTTAGCTACAGAAGAATCTCTATGACTGCCTTGCTGCATGGCATTTTGTGGAAGCGTAGGACCACCCGATGAAAAGGTACTTACAGCTGCTGGCATAGGAGCATATGCAGAAGAAGTGAGAGGTTTCAACCCCAAGGCCCGAGATTGACCATCTAGATTCAACCCTAATCTTGGTCGTTTTATCAAAACCTCAGTTGTTGCTGCATCCAACCCCGAAGTATCAGAAGTCTTTCCTTGCTCTGAATGACTATATCCTTGCATGTTGGACCTTGCAGGACAAGGAACAAAACTAACTGATTTATTTATTGCATCATTTGAATTCAACTTCAGACTCAAAGACTCCTCAAAGTTTCCAATCTTTCCAACTTGGTTCATGCTTTGTAAACCTGCAAAGCCATTCATTAACTTCAAATTTTCAGCTTTGCCATTCGGTGGCTTAATCAGCTTAAGTTGTTTCTTTTTATGATAGGGGCCATCATTTTCTGCACTATCCATAGCTTCCAGAAAGCCCTTGCTCGTCTCTTCTGCTGGCCGTGCTGTTGTATGTGCTACTTGTTTCATTTGGGAAATTAATTTCCTTTTTCTCCCTAATTCTTGACAATTTTTGCTGCCAAGAGATAGATTGCCTTCATCGTTGATTAGCTGTTGTCCACCAAAACCTGCCATTGGAGGGGCCTGAAGGATAGGCATGTAGCTTCTTAGGGCCTCCAATTGGCTGCCATTAGACGTAGAGTAAGAAAACTGGCTTGTGGTGCAAGCCGGAATCTTAAACTTCTCTCCAGATGCACTTCCCTGCAATGGATCTTCATACTGCAAAGGCTGCCTAGTGTTAGATGACACTTTATTTACTGTCATAGATGACACTGAATTAACAGAGCTGAAAGCCTGAGGAATACTAGTTAGCACAGGAATATGCTGGTATACATTTGGTTGTTGGATTGCAACAGTTTTAGACAAAGAAATCTTAGGCATACCCCCAGTAGCAAAGGCCCCAGGACCATCAGTGGAGTCAGACTTCAAAACTGACTGTGGGCCTCTCCCAGGCTTACCCAGAAAGAGAGAGGTTGAGTTGAATTTAGTATATTCTGCATCATCCTGCTGAAAACCTTCTTTGTATGCAGTACTTAGACCCACTGCTAGTGAAAGAGAGGGGAGAGAATTAGCAGAGTATGGAGTCGCATCACGTACATGCTTTGGTTTTGCAAGGTATCGCATAGGCGTTGAAGGACCATCTTCTGTAGACTCACTACCCTTAGATTCAGCATAAGTGCTAGCCTGTGGGCATCAGAGAGAAAACAAAATCAGTACTTCTTCAAATAGACAACGATGAGGAACTTTTAGTATTTTAGTAAATAAAACAGTCTTTATTTACATAGAATCTTATTTGCATTGTGAATATACATCGTATGGAAGTACATCTAGTCAGATTTTTTTAATTCTGGCTTACACCGCATACCACTTTCTTACTCTGCATTGAATGGAAACCAATTGCAGGCCCTAAATGTTGTGTACCAAATCCTTAAAATAACATAATAAACCAGAGTACACACAAATTACACAAGAAACGAGCATCGAGCACAACACCCAAATAGATCGTAGAGATAAGTTACAACATGAATAACTCCTACTAGATTAGGAGAATCTCCTCCAAATATCCCCAATACCTTGATATATCCCAATCCTACGTTACCTCCCTACTAAAGACTAAATTGACCTCTACACATATTATATACATATAATCACTCATTTCACATGTGGGAGCCCATAATGCATATACATTTAACACTCATACTTCTACATCCAATGCCATATATACCCCCCATAGGGTCATAACACTAACATGCATGCTTGTACTTCAGGTGTCTCTCCTAGAAGGTGTTAGTGTGCAATAGCTACTGAGCTATCAATGATATCTATCTCTTGGCAACTAAAATAGTCCAGACCTTGGGAGAAAAATGAAATTAGGTTCACAAAAGAATCTAGTAGTACATTCAGCAGCAGGGACAGTTGAAGAGCCGAACAAGGGATTTCGGAAACTATAGATAGGTCACAAATAGCTGGGGACTATCATAAAAGGCAACAAGTTAATCTGATATGTTTGCAAATGACAAGGTTGAAAATTTGAGCCAGTGAATGTTTTTGCAAATCTACAAAATATGAACAAAGCTGGAAAGCACAGACACTTTGCAGTGCATGTGACACTTAAAATGAATTTGAATGGTGCAATAATTTCATTGGTTAGTTCCAGAATATTGGTTACCATGGAATTTGAATGGTGCAATAATTTCATTGGTTAGTTACGGAATATTGGTTACAATGGCATTGGTTGCAGAAGAAGTGTGGTTCTGTCAAACCAACAAAGAACAGTGGTAGACCGTAGAATAGTAGGAGCTCAGGTCCATCTGATTACCAAGTGTAAAACAATTAACTGCAACATTGGATCCACATGTAAGGAAATTATGTAAGCTATGTACAGTTGGAACACCAGAAATGGGGTTTGTAATTTAATAAAATTCTTCCTTATTTTAGCCAAAGTAGTGTCGATCCTAAATCCATCTAAAAACTGAAAAGAACATTACTTCTTACATAATAATAGACAAGGTGCTAGTAAACATACTAAACAAGATTCTGAACAATTTGATCAGAGGGATGCAGACCTTGGATGGTAATATCACTGCTCAAGAGACCATCCCCTCCTTTTAAACAGACAAAAAGAGATGTATGCTAATTAAACTATACATGTCCAAAACATATGATTGATCGAACTGGATCTTCCTGCAGAAAAGGCTAGAACTCTTTGGGTTCAGTTAAGATTGGAGAGAATGGTTCCAAGCCATGTTACTTGAGCATCTTATTTTTTCCCAGTAAATGGAGTACCAACTAATAGTTCCTCTCCTTCAAGAGGTTTTTGCAATGGGGATCTCATGCCCCTTACCTCTTTGTCATTCTAGTTGAATATCAGTTAATTGATAAACCAGTCAAAAAGAAATTTAGGAATGAAAGGAGCCGAAATCTCAGAGACAGGAGATAGAGCATCCAATTTACTATTTGTTCATGGTACTCTTTTATCAAGTTAGAATCATTAAAGCTGGAACAGCTGCTGGGAATTCATTTAAAGGTTTCAAGAGAGAAAACTGGAGCAAAAATTCAGGATTTGTATTCAATGTCCTTCAAACTGAAGCAAATATTAGTAGAATACTAAATTGTGAAAGAGCCTCTCTCCCTGTATAATATTTGGCAGTGCCTTTAATTGACAGTACAGAAAAACTTTTGAAATGGGAGATAACATTACAAAGATCACAGCTAGACAGGACAATTCAATGTTCAAAAAACTGTCCCTATAAGGTAGGATCACTCTTATCAAGATGGTCCCGCAAGCTATACCAGCCTACATATTCTTCAGCCTTAGCAACCCCAGAAATTGTTTTCAAGGGAACTAGAGAAAATCCAAAGACAAAATTGTCAAGTGCTACAAACCAAGATAGAAAGTGATCTGCAATCCATATCATCTTCAGGAGGTCTGACTCAGAAAATGGAAATATTTTGATATAGCTCTCGGAGGACAAGATTATTTGGAGATCTTACAGTGAGAAAGGCACATAATGGGCTAGAATTTGAAAGAATAAATATACAAGAGTTTTAGTGAGAATTGATTCCTTCCCCAAAAGGATCTGCCACCTGGAATGGGTATCCAACAAGATAGGAAACTAGCTCAAACATAGAGGTTTTGAGAAGTAAAAAATGACAAAATGGTCTTGCTTTGGGAATCTTCAAGGGCACAAACTCAGCCTTTAGCAAGAGGGGAAAACCTGGCACAAGCCAAATAGGCATTTGAAATAAGCAATTGGATAAGAATAGACATGGAGACATCAGGAGTAAAGGGAAGCTGACATTCTCATGGCTGGACAATCTAAACCATGAATTAAGAGACTTTGGAAACTTATCCAAAAGATAAGATCCCCTTCTTGAATGAAGAAGATAGAGTAAGATGGGGCATATAAAGAGCTCGAGAAAGTTTTCAGTTCAACAAACTTATTTGCTGTAAATACAAGAAGATGGGGATATTGTACCCAATAAAAGTTGGACCAAAATCTGGAATCAAGGTTCTTACACAAAATTGCAGATCTCATCTACCTTAATCGAATACTAACCTATGACAATATGCAGAATGATGCTTCCTTGGTCCATCTATGTGCTACAATTGCAGCACAGAAGGAATAAAAGGCAGATGCCTTCTAGTCAAATGCATAAGCAGCATTGGCATGCTGGGAGAACCTAAAGGTAACAATGAGAAAGTCCAAAAGGAAATGTAAAACAGAATTCACTCCGCTTTTCAGAAAGCGGGCCAAAGGTAAATACAAAACCAAAGTACTGAACATGCTATGCAACCTATGGGAGATACTACCATTTTTAATAATTTGGACCATACGGAAAGAACGAAATCACGGGATCTTCAAGGAAAAGGAAACTTCAGAACTTTTATACGTGTGAATGAACATTAAAGGAACTTGTTCGAAACAATCAAAGCTATGCAAAAACTATCATCAAGATACAAGAAAATCCAAACACTGATACTCGTTTATCAGAGGACAGAAACAAGCATCAAGATTCAAGAAACCCAAAAACAAGTAATATATCGACTTACAGAAGAGGCTGGAGGCCAGCGAACACATCCACCAACATCTGTAGTTGTAGGGACCTCACTAGGTGTCTTGAAAGAAGAAAATGCTGCTAAAATAGAAAAGGAAAAGGTCAATAACATAATTCCAATCAACGGCCAATAAGATAAAGAATAAAACATCTTCCTGTACCAAAACTCTAACTAATCCAACACTATAGTATAATATATTCTGATCAGAATGGAGTTCAAAGAGAAAGAATTCCAAAAGAAAGGAGACAAAGAAATTATGGTTATGTCTACGGAGTTTACTGTCGAATATAATAGTCAATCAGTTTCAATAAACAAACAAACTCGCAGATTAAAAAAGAAGAAATGTTGCAGAGGGAACATTTTAGCTTGGGCTACAAGGAAACTCAGAGAATAGATCAGCTCATCCAAGTCTGCTTTGAGCCCAAAAATAATACAATATACGTAACAAATAAATGAGTGTATATACAACATAAATATGAAAATACCCAGAACAGCAATCACAAACCCCAGAAAAGCCTCTTGCACAAACCCAATATTCCCCTCACCTTTACTATTATTCTTAGCAGCAGAGGCAGAAGGAATATCTGTGTCCGCTTTGTTATTGGCTGAACAAGTCAAGGTAAAAACATCATGAACTTTTGCAAAGCAACCCCCTGTGGGATTTTTAGCCATCGGTTCCACTTGAGAAGCCATATCCAGCTACACAATTTCCACCTTCAAAAATATTGAAGAAACCCAATACCAAAACTGCAAACCTGTAATAAAAATGAGGTCTCCTGTCCTTAAACTTGGGACACGTTAACCTCTACTGCCCTTAAACTCAGGACACCTCAGGCTCTTGTGTCCTTAAACTCTTGGGCTCCTTATTGAAACAAACAGCTATTAATAGCAATATGGTATTCCAGCAAAACTACCCTTAGTGCGCCCGAAATCCGTATGGGTTAACAATTGGGCAATCACTGAACTCACAAACCCCTGCCATCAACAATCAGAGAGACCGAATAAAATGCATTTGAAGCCTACATAAACTGTCAGCAAGAAAGTGGGACAGGCAGCTTTGATTACAGAGATAGACGATTGATTGATTTTCAGCTACAACTGCTACTAATTATGATCAATTACAGGGAGCTGAGACTAATCAAAACCTGCCACGACTCGGAATTTCAACAACAACCCAATTGATTATACCACCATTAATGAAATGGGGGTGAAACCCAGTTCGTCTCAGGCGACAGAATGGAGAAGCCCAACTGAAAGCTTTTTGGACACATCTCGAGATCTACGCATGGGAATGAGAAAAGAGAGCCGGATTTATTATCGAGTGTTAAAGCTTAATTTGGGGGATAAAATTCCGTTAAAAAATATAAAAAAAGAACGTTTGAAATGCAGAGTCTTCGGAGTAGACTCGGCTTAAAAGATGGCGTTATGGACTTGAAAACCAACAGATTTTAAGTCCAGCTTATTGCAGTTACTCCGCCTTAAAAGATTATATAATATGCCATAGATGCACGTAACCATTCATAATTTAATATTTAAATATTCCGAAAAATGAATATAAAAAGAATAAATATTAATTATTGGAGAGATGACTCTTCCCATCATCAATCATGATGGCGACGGATGCATGGTTTGTGGTGACCGTTAGAGTTGAAATTTCCCGCGCCAAAATCAAATAAAAATTCTTTATTTCCTCTGTTCCTGCGATTTTTTATTATTCTTTTTTTTTAATAATATCGTTCCTTGTCGTTATTCACAACCCCGTCTCATATTAATTAATGTGTTTGATTTTTCAACCCCAAACCTAACCCTAGTTTAGGAATCTTGCCAACCACGCTTTGGTCAAATTACATGGTAAATCCGGGATATTTGATATTCAGATTGAATTATAATTTATGTTTGTGATATATTTTATTCAAAGGGAGTGAGCTAAACTCTAGATTATTTACATTTTTTTTTTTTAAATTTTCCATCGTAAGTCTATATTATGTTCTATGGTAAACTAGTATAGATTCATTTAATTGTGGCTTTATCAAACGTTGAGAGAGATCAAATTTTTTTGAATAAATCCATTTAACTATGGTTTTATCAAACTTTTAGAGGGATCAAATTCTCTCGAGGTTCAAACTCTTTTAATTTATAAAAATATCTAATAAGTAATCCTACTTGAAATGGAAATGGCCAACTTGCTTAAGTAATTTCAAAATAGGATAAATATAAATAAAAGAATGAGATGAGTAACATTAATAATCATATAATCAAATAGTTTTCCAAAAATTGTTTTACTTGTCTTTCTTTAAAACTAATCATGAATACTAAGAGTAATTAATGGGTAAATAATTCGTATAAACTTTAAAATCTAGATTTATAAAATAAATTGGAATTTGAAAAACATTTTACCATCAAATGAAGATTTTAAACATTTATCCAAATGTTTTTGAGAAATGACTTATTTTTCTTTATAACGAAAAATGAACATTTACATGTTAGGGTTAACCTTGACTTGGGAAGGAACAAGGATGTAAGTGGTTTAAGACACATGATTTTAGTGGCCTCTCGTTTCAAATTGAAATTTGATATATAATTACATAAATGTGTTTTACAATTTACCTAATTTAAAATTAAATTTTATATGTTCTTGGTTTTAAAATTTTTATTTTTATCACTGAAGTCAATTGAATTTTACTACTAATATTTTACTATTCAGTTTGTAAGATTATGAGTATTTCCCTATTATGATTGTATATTTATATGAGTATAATATTTTTTTATTTTTTAATGATAAGCCAACATATTATAAGTTGTTGTTTTTTTTTACTTTTTATTATTATTATTTTTACTGAAGATGAGCAGACGCATGCAAGTGTGCCACATAAACGTAATAGACAAACACCTCTGGGTGCAATAAAGTAAATTGAAAATAATATTAAATTACATTATTTGACATTTTCGATTAAAAATTTAGTTGTGGTATTGAAATTTAACACTTGTTTTATTCATTAAATAAAAGATTCATGATATTTTAATATATTTAATGTTTTTTAATTATATTTACATAAATTAATAGTTGGTTCAAATTATTGTTAAAAAAATTAAAAATATAAATAGATTTACATAAATTAATAGTTTATTCAAATTTGAATTGAAAAAATTTTAAAATACATACTATTAGTGAGTGAAGTTTATATTTGAATCATACATAAATATAAAAAGAAAAATGCAATGTAAATTCTTTCTAAAAATTAAATTGATTTTAAATTATCTAATTTCAAAAAATAAAAAATTTGAAAACATTTTAAATTGTATAAAGTTCTAATATTATTTTGGTAAACAGATTTAATTTATTAATAAATTTTAGATTTAACATCGTTTAAAAGTTAAATATTTTATATTTTCAATTGAAATAATAAAAAAATTATTTTAGACTGTATTAGAAATAGAAATGAGAGAAGTCCAGCTCCACCTCATCAAACACACATTGATTCATCTATATTTTTATAAGACCTTTACCTTTTTGAAACTTCAATTTTTCGCACTTCTGGACGAACTCTTATTTAATATATCTTAAACAAGAATCCAAATTATAAAGAAAGAGTCTTCCAACAAACCGGTATTATATATATATAAAGACTTATTCATTAAGTGTATTTATAAATGAAAAGTGTTTTTTTTCCCACGATTGTGATTCCATCCATATTAACTATTTCCTTTTCACTATCTTATAAAATAATTTAGAATAATTTTTTTTAAATAAAATAAAATTTAACATAAAATTTTAATATTAAATTAAATAAATACTTAAAACTAGATTTAATGATTACTTTTTTGGGTAAGTGGAAAATCCCTTTGACTAGCATGTTTGTTATTGACTAAGTTACTATGAACTAGGGCATCTAAATCGTTAAGGATCCTGCCTGGACCCCACTAACACTTAACATGGTTGGGATTATATTTAATGATTACTTAAAGAATAACAAAATATGACTTATTTATTGTTTTTGACTTATTTATTGTTTTATTGAATTTGACTGGAACTAAAGTATTGAGAAAATGATCAATAGAGGGTGGAAAGCTTGTTTGGATCTTGAAAACAATTGTAAATTAGCAAACCTTGTGATGTGGGATAAAAATGAATTCCTCTTTGAAACGTTTATCACTGTCTTTCTCGTGTATGGGTGTCAAGTTTGGGTTGTGACCTCTCTAGAAAATCTTGGAGTCTTAAAATTAAAAGCAATATGCCATATCGTGTTTTTACTAATTGAAGTGGGTCTTTTCCCAATTCACACAATAAATATGACTAGGTACCTAATGTATAAGGAAAAATTAAACATGGGGAAGGCTCAAGCCACGTTGGCATAAATATGTCATTTCTTCATTAAATATGTGGGAGGGATTAACAAAAATGTCACTTTCCAAAATATA
This sequence comes from Pseudotsuga menziesii, assembly GCA_001517045.1. Classification (NCBI taxonomy): domain Eukaryota; kingdom Viridiplantae; phylum Streptophyta; class Pinopsida; order Pinales; family Pinaceae; genus Pseudotsuga; species Pseudotsuga menziesii. Next base: position 182,112 of record LPNX010090598.1, read on the forward strand.
GATGATATTATCACATAGCCTCTCATGAGTTGGATAGTAAAACAAGGCTAAAACTCTGTGGGCTCAAAGGATTTGTCATCTTTGTGAGACTATGAGTGTTGCGATTGAAAAGCATTTCCTCTTAGATTGTTCTCTGTACACTCACAAAAGATCTCGTTTTCAAAAATTTTGTTAGAATATGAACCTACCCAACCTTCTATCTCATCAAAATTTTAGTAATTTAAGAACACTCTTCTCCAAGTTTTTTAGCACAAAAATAAAACTGTATAGCAAACCAAGTAGTTCCTTACTTTTCTTTCTTAAGGTTCCATAAACCAAAATTAGTCTAAGTGAACATTAACTATCGTTGGCATCATTATTATCTTCTTTTAAAATAATTAATCTCCAATATCTTTAGTTTCCAATTAATAAATCTCTTTCTCATATATATATATATATATATATATATATATATATATATATATATATAANCTTTGGTTCTCACTTTGTGCTCCCTCCCTTACTACAGTCTAGCGCTTATATTCTCTAATTATTTCTTCAATATATCTAGAGAATTCAGCGGATCTAGAGCTAGCAGAACTAGCAGCAATTTACATCTAAGTAAGCATCTGAGTTAGTTTAAGCATATCCAATTGACTGAGAAGCAATAGCACCAATAGCATATACACCACCATAAGTAGATAAAGTAGTCGGTGAAGTAGTTGGTTCTGATGATCGTGATCCTGATTCTTCTTTTTTAGATCGTGATCTAGTTCCGGATGATAGAGATAGAGTAAAAAAACCACCAATAGCACTCATATAATTTTAATAATAATTTTTTTCAAAAAAAAATGTTTTGCTATTAGTAAAACCAAAAAAAAGACATCCACATACAAATATGTCCCATAAAGTCTAATTCAAAACAGTCACCCAACATTCATAATAGCATAACAACCAAATGCAAAAGCTTAAGGACCATAACCCAAAAAGCATTCTCCGCAATACCAAAAATACCATAACAAGACTTGTCAAGAGGAGACCGTTTTCACCGGAACTAGTAACAACAAAATCAACCCCATCAAGCCCACAAGCCCAAAAGTATATAAAGCCACTATGCTCCAGAGTACCTTCAACAAATTCCTCCCATGGAAGATAGTAATAGTATAGTATTATGTTGGATGTTTTATATTATTTCTCATATATAATTCTTATTCCAATTTTTCTTAAAACTTTGGAAAGGTTTCAAATTTAAACATAGTTTATTTTTAAAAAGTATTTTATAATTATAAGTAATTGTAAAAATTTTAATTTTTAATTTTTTTTAAAGAAGATGTAAAATTGATTGATTATGGTATCATGGTTATGTTGGAGTTAAGCAAAGGTGCTTCTTCTTTCGACGTTTACATTGATAATCTAGAAGGTAGTTTAAATGAAGCAAGGTGTGTCAGCTTGACCTTAGTAGGAATAGTCATCATGCTTCTTTATGTGTTGATGATATCATGTTTATGGCAAGGTGCCCTTATGATCTTGAGAAGCAGTTAAGAATTCTCAAGGATTTATGCTACAATATGGGCATGACCATTAACACTGACAAAACAAAAGTCGTGATTATCAAATCTCATAAGGGTACTTATGACAATTTTGTATATGACAATAGAAACCTGGAGGAAGTAGCTTCTTATACATAGATCTAGGAATTTATTTTCATCACAAGTTCAACTGGAACTATAGCATCAAGAAGAGAATTAATGGAGGGTGGAAAGCCTACTTCGGTCTTGAAAACAATTGTAAATCAACAAACCTTGTGATGTAGGACAGAAATAAATTCCTCTTTAAAACGCTTGTCACTCCCATTATCTTATATGGTTGTGAGGCTTAGGGATGCAACATTTCCAGTGAATCATGGAGAATAATTAAGCAAATCTAGAAGTGGTTTATTACTTGTAATCTTAAAATTAAGACAATGCACCCTACCTTATTCTCCTCTTAGAAGTGGGGCTCTCCCCCATTGAAAGTATGGCTATGATTATATATCTAATGTACAAGCACAAATTAAACAATATAGGAGATCATTGGCTTCTTAAAATTACTCTTAACTCCAAGCAAAACCACTTACACCTCAAGCAGGGGTGGCTTAAAAATGCCATAACTTGGTTAAGTTATTGGAGGATTGACGAAACTGCAATTTGGAAAATATCAATAACATTAAAAATATTTGTACTTCTAAGTTTAGAGAGAAAATGTGGTGCAAGGAAGATTTAGAGGTTAAAAGAAAAGTATGATATTATAAAGAGATCATTAACCCTACTCTTGAGGATCAAAATTATCTTTTTATCTTAACGAGATCAAATAAAAAACTTAATATTGTGAAGATTAGAGCGAACTCTAATGAGCTTCATAGTGAAATTGGGTGTTGGACAAACTCTAAAACGTCGTGGGCCAAAAGGATTTGTCATCTTTGAGAGTCTATGAGCATTGAAGATGAAAATCACTTTCTCCTCAAATGCCCTACCTACACCCAAATTATATCGTAGTTCCATAATCTTTACTCCAACACTAACCTCTCTAACCTTCTAACTCCTTAAAACTATAGAGAGCTAGGGATGCTCCTCTTTATGTAACGTCCCCATACCCCATAATGCGGATAAATTAAAAAAATTACTTCAAGAACCCTTGCTCTCCTTTCGAAACACAGGGCATGGACGTTAACACACTGTTCAACATTCATTCTTAGGCTTAGAAACCACTGTAACAGTCATTCCTCCCTTCATAGATCCCTTCTGCGACCGAAAACACCTTTTTCTGCACTGAACTTGTCCTTTCCGCATTCTGCATTCCCCTTCTGCCTTCCACTACGGAATCGAGGATCAAAAACAAAACTTTTCGACGGAATCATTCTGCCTTCCACCCGGAAATCAGAACCTCAACTTTCGACCTTAGCCTTTTCTCTGTATTTTCGACTTCCACTTTCTGAACCTCGAACTTCAGAAATCGAAAAGTTAACCTTTTCCTTAGAACTATTGGTTCTTTCTCCACTCCCGCCTTTCACATGCGGATCCCAGGAATCCAAAAAACAACATTCTACCTCGTTCCACTTCTCTTTACCGGTTTCTGTCTTATGCCTTCCCCAAGCGGATTTCAATGGGACTGAAATGCTAAGTCAGATGCATTCTGACTCTTTAACAAGATTCCAGCCTCCATGAACTTAGGCAAAATGCATTTAAACATTTAAGGAATAAACAAATGCAATTGCAGGGACAGCCATTCAACGGTAACCTCTACTTTAACTCATTCATAAGCATTCAACATATTCATTCATTCAGTCATTCACAAGCAAATACATTGCACAGAATAACATGACAGAGAATACTTATCTTGAATGATGAAGTTGTCCTGCAACTAGCTATGTCGCTGCAACGTTCCACCCAACCATAGGCCAATGTGTTCATTAATCTCTCAACACTACTTCCACCCTCGAGTTGGGCATGATTTCCAAAAGGAACTAGGGAACAACAGACTCACACAAAACCAAATCAAAACACGCACATATCCAAACACAGTCAACCCAACCAATAGTTGGGTTTCTCATATCACTAAGGAAATGACTCACACCTGGTCAAATGCTCACCACAACTCAGCCTAACCAACCAACAATTGGGTTTCTCATGCTGCTAAGGCAATGGAAAGTTAGAATTGCTAAGTTAGTGAGCTAAACCATAGAGCTATGGACACATATACTAGATCTATCCAGCTTGGCATTCCACAATACCTACACACCCAACACAACAACAGAGAGATGCACATCACAGCAACCCACATGGAAAACACAGCAACACAAGCTCCACTCTGTAACACAGAGAAAATAGGGTTCCACACCACAATGGACCACAATGTAGATGGAATGAAGAATCACGAACATAGAACCTTCTCTGTGACTCACGAGAGTGAACAATGCATAACCGTGAGTGAATGAATGGTAGCATCGTATGGTATCCCCCGGTTCGAATGACCAAAATGTTTAGATGAAGATTGGGGTTGACAAACTAGGCACACAATTCCTGGATTTACTTGCTTCAGAAGCAAGAACATAGCTTCTACAAACTGCAGGCTTGTTCAGTCACGAAATCGACTACCATGCCTTGATCTGCCCAAGGAATTAACTGCCTCAACTATTTTCCTACAAGAAAATTGAATGAATGAGTACCGGGAACGAACCAGGGTAGACGAACTAACGAATGGGAAACTTTTGAACAGATATGCAGTTGAGATCAACCATCAAACAGATTAATGGCGCATAACGATTTCACTAATTCAACTAGCACGACTTAACAAAATTTTCATGTGCATGAAATTTCAATGTAATCCGCTTCATCAAGTTTAGAGTCCACCATTGATCTGGTGGGGACATAGATCCAACGGTCCAAAAGGATTTTGTTGATTCAACTAGCAAGTTGTTTATTATCAGCTAGTGGGCACGAAATTTCTATTCAAAAGGATTCATTCTGTCTCGCGTCCGTTGGGTGACTTCGACAACAACACAACAAAGGTTTTTATGTTGATTAAACTGGGTTTTGTGAGGATTGGACCCGCAGTCCCTCACCTTGAATTAGTCTAGTTAAATCCCTCCCTATTCCTCTGTGAAATCATGCCCCCATCTCTTTTCACGTTGCAGTGCATAACTAGCTGTGGTATTTTATCAAATTGCATAGTTACATGATACATCAAATTATATGGTGTCCGACTCAACACCATAACCATAGGTATCAACCTTAATCACCTATACACAAAACACCAAATCAATGGCAGGGCCTTGGCCTTGAGCTCCTTGCCATGATTTAATTATAATATATACATCATGTACAATTTAAATACCATATGGTCAAAACTAGGGTATTACATTCCCATTAGATTACCCTCCCCCTTACAATAGCACTGTCCTCAATGCTTTACAAAATTTGAACAAAAATGGATGTGCCAATCGCATGGCATCCTCCAGCTCCCACGTAGACTCTTCAGGTCCAGCTCCCACATAGACTCTTTAGGACCGTAGTGCTTACAATGCACCTTCACATGTGCAATGACTCGATTCCGGAGCACTGTGACCTTCCTGTCGAGGATGTGCAATGGCTCGATTTGGAACTCTCCCTCAGGTTCCACCTGAATCACATCCCAATTTATTACATGGTTAGGATCATCTACATATTTCTTAAGCAAAGAAACATGAAAAACGTTATGAGCTCTAGCACTAGCATGCAATGAAAGTCTATATGCAACTGGCCCTATTCTTTCAATCACTTCAAACAACCCATAGTATCTAGGTGACAACTTGGCACAACTTCCAAGCTTCAAGGAACTCTTCCTTACCTGCACTCTGAGGTAAACATGATCCTCAGCACTGAACTCTCTATGCACTCTATGCTTGTCTGCATATCTTTTCTGTCTTTCATGGGTTGCTTTCAGATTCTGTCTGATCTTTGCAACTTCTTGCTCCATTTCCTTGAGCAATTCTGGACCAAGCACAATCCTGCTCACTGGATTATCCCATGTCACCGGTGTCCTACATCTTCTTCCATACTGGGATTGGAAAAGGCTGCAACAAACCTGTTGGGTGTTGATGCTCAACCTTCACCAGCTGACATTTCATGCACTTTGAAATATACTCAGCAATGTCCTTTTTCATTCATGTCTAAAAATATTGCTTTCTAGTTGTAGCAATTGTCTTCTAATATCTTGGGTGACCAGAATATGGAGCTTGATGGATCTCATCCATACCAATTCTCCTCAAATCTACTACATTTGGGGTATAAATTATGCTTTTATAAGTAAGAAGTCCATCTTCTTCCAATTTATATCCCTCATGCCTCCTCTCAAGACTTTGTTGCAACAATTTGTCATTTATCTGTGCATACATTTCATCTTTAGCAGTATAGTTAACAATATGTTGTCTCAAATCTGCTTGGCAAATACTAAGAGATGCCACATGCATTTCATGCACCTTCCTATTGAGTGCATCAACCACTTTATTTTCTTTTCCTTTTATGTGTTTGATTTCAAAATCAAACTCACACAAAAACTCTAGCCATCTAGCTTTCCTAGCATTTAGAGTTAGCTGATCAAACAAATACTTCAGACCGCAGTGGTCTGTCCTTAACTCAAACTTTTTTCCCATTAAGCAATGCCTCCACATCTTGAGAGCATGTACTATGGCTGCAAGTTCTAGATCATGAGTAGCATAGTTTTTCTCATGATCCTTCAACTTTCTTAACTCATAGCATACCACGTGGTTGTCTTGCATAAGAACTCCTCCAAGTCATTAACCGCATGCATCAGTACACACCACAAAATATTTTTCTGGGTCTGCAATTTTCAAAACCGGTGCACTTATAAGAATATTCTTCAACTGTTGGAAGCTCTCTTCACACCTTGGTGTCCATTCAAACTCTATCCCCTTCTTTTACAAAGAAGTGATTGCATGTGCAACTTTAAAGAATCCTTCAATGAATCTCTTGTAGTATCCTGCAAGTCCCATACAAGATCTTATATTTGTCACATTTATTGGGGTTGGCCAATTCATAATGGATTTAATCTTCTCAAGGTCTACAGATATGCCCTCCTCTGAGATAATGTGACCCAAATAATGAATTCTATCTTTATAGAAGTCACATTTGCTCAACTTGGCATACAACTTATGCTCCCTTAGCAATTTCAAAGTCATCCTCAAATGCTCTTCCTCATTCTTAGAATAAATAAGAAGGTCATCAAGGAAAACAAGAATAAACTTTTCCAGATACCTGATGAACACACTATTCACGAGGCACATGAATGTAGATGGTGCATTTGTGAGACCAAAAGGTCCCACCACAAATTCACAGTGCCCATACCTTGTTCCGAAGGTTGTCTTATGAATGTATTCGTCTTTGATTCTTACCCGATGGTAACCAGACCTCAAGTCAATCTTTGAAAATACCTTTGCTCCTCTCATTTGATCAAAGAAGTCATCAATTTGAGGTAAAGGATATTTATTCTTCACAGTGACTTTGTTCAGTTGTCTGTAATCAATACACAACCTGAGTGTACCATCTTTCTTTTTCACAAACAGAACATGTGCTCCCCAAGGAGACACACTTGGTCTGATATACTTCTTCTCCAACAACTCTTATAGCTGCATCTTCAGCTTTATCAATTATGGTGTACTCATCATGTAGGGTGTCTTAGACACTGGTGCTACTCCAGACACAAGGTCACTTTGTAAAATCAATGTCCCTCTTTGGATAAATCCCTGGAATTTCATTAGGAAAAACATCCTTGAATTCCTGTAACACATGAAAGTCCTCCAACCTAGGAGTTTCATTCTCTGCTGCCTCCAACACATGGGTTGCATACACTCTACAACCTTTCCTACATAACTTCTTCAGCTGCATTGCTGAAATATGCCTAACATAAATTACCTTTAGAATGCCTCTTACAACCCTTAAGTTGCCTTCTTCATCCAAGCACTCAAAATTCTTGTTTTAACAATCAAGCTTTACTCTATGTGCTTCCAACCAATCCATTCCAATGAGAATATCATAGGAACCACGTGGCAGAACATTCAGATCTACACATGTGACCAATCCATCCATAATGAATGGACATTTCTCTACCACTTCACTAACCTTTCTCTTAGTCCAAGTGGCTAGCTGAACTAACCATGATTTGCTATGCTTTAACTTCTTAAAAGCACAAATCTCAACAACTCTAGGAGTAATATAACCGTGAGTAGACCCAGGGTCAATTAAAACAGAAACATATTACTCAACAATCTTACCTGAAACTTCAACCATAGTTGACTGATGATTTTCCTAAAGGTCCTCCAGGGCTGCATAAATCCTAGGTACAATCCTTACTACTTAACCCACTATTTCAGCTTCTTGAATGTTACAAGCTTGCCTCGCATACCCATTCTCAAGTGGGCAATTCCTGCGTAGATGGGGTCCTCCACATCTCCAGCATTGGAGTGGTTCTCTGATCTCTTTTGGATTTCTTGACCTGTTGTCCATCACTCTGGTTGGCTTAGTCACGGCTTGTGATGGCTTCTTTTGCTGATTTCAAAAGTTAGATGGTTTGAAACCTTTCTTCCTTTGGCTAGAGTTCTCATTTCTCTTGTCCTTCCATGCCTTATGGTAATCAAGTTTGCCTTTGTTCTGATCATATAAGCAATACTTAGCCTTCATAGTAGCCTCTTCTAGAGTTCTAGGCTCATCAAACTCAATCTTGTCTTTGTAAAACTGAGGTAGCCCACTCAGGAAATGTTGAATTTTCACTTTATCATCTATGATGTACCTGACATACCTCAACAACTCCAAGAACTTATTTGCATACTCTTCCATGGTTTGTTGTCCCAATCTCAGCTCATGGAATTCTTTGATCTTATCATCACAATACCTATCAGAGAGGTACTTCTGCCTGAAGTACTTCTGGAACTGCTTCCACACAATCTTCCTTTCACTGATCTTCTTGACTTGCTTGAAGTGCTCCCACCATATAAACACTCTTCCAGTCAAATTGAAGATGGCTACCCTAGCCTTCATAATTTTAGAGTAGTCTTGGACTTTGAAATATTTATCCAAGCTTCAGCTTCTTGACTGTTCTTTCCCTCACCATCAAACGTAGGAGGCTTAGCCTTCTTGAATTCATCACGTGAGTTGTTCTGGTAGTGCCTCTTCTTCTTATTCCTGTGAGAAGAAGAACTTGAACCCTCAGTGGATCCTTCAAATTCAGATGATCCACTAGAAGACCTTTTTCTTCTTCTAGCACTGCTCCTACTTCCTTCCAGATTTACTGCCCGATGCTTAGAGTTCATCCATCTCTAAACATCTGTGAAACTCTGCAACATGGATGCATTCAATTGATTCTACTCTTCCTGAGCTTTAATCATTCTCTCATTATCTTATATGTAGCTTTGCATCTCCACCCTTAGGCTTCTCATGGTCGTTGCAAAATATGGGGGAGTATCTTGAAATCTCCTTCCGTTGGACTTTGTCTCAGCATTTACAACTCAGACGTTTTCCCCCATAGCATCTTCCTCGCACTCATAGGGATTATGTGCATCATTCATGCCATGGGTTGTCATGGCTGAGCCAAAAACCAACTTTTCTAATCGGCACTATGACTATGCAAAAATGTGTTAATAAACATAATTTGTTAGCTGCATAACAATTTCAGAAGTAAAAACCATTTACTTAATGTCACCTGGCCCATGTAGGCCTAGTGCTGCAACCCACAACTCTGATACACAATGTAGAGTACTACGATGTTGGTATCAGAGGGTAATCTTATCTCTTTTAAATACTCATTATGGCCCATCAAGGCCTAATGTTGCAACCCACAACTCTGATACCACAATGTAACATCCCCATACCCCATAATGCAAATAAATTGAAAATTTTGCTTCAAGAACCCTTGTTCTCCTTTCGACACACAGGGCATGGACGTTAACACACTCTTCAACATTCATTCTCAGGCTTAGAAACCACTGTAACAGTTGTTTCGCCCTTCACATATCCCTTCTGCGACTGGAAACACCTTTTCCGCACTGAACTTGTCCTTTCCACACTCCGCTTTCCGCATTCCTCTTCTACCTTCCACTGCAGAATCGGGGATCATAAACACAACTTTTTGATGGAATAGTTTAATGAACTTCTGCCCTTCTGCCTTCTTCCTTCGAAACTAGGAAGTCGAAAAAACAATTTTTGATGGAATCCTTCATCCATAGTTCCGCCTTTCTGCCCTTCGCCCGGAACCCAGAAATCGGAAACTCAACTTTCGACCTTATCCTTTTCTCTATATTTTCAACTTCCTCTTTCTGACCTCTGACTTCAGAAATCAGAAAGTTAACCTTTGCCTTATAGCTATTGGTTCTTTCCCTGCTCCCGTCTTCTGCCTTCTGCAAACGGATCCTGGGAATCAGAAAACCAACATTCTACCCCATTCCACTTCTCTTTTCCGGTTTCTGTCTTCCGCCTTCCCAGGCATATTTCAATGGGGCGGAAACACTAAGTCAGATGTATTTTGACTCTATAACAGGCTTCCAACCTCCATGAACTTAGGCAAAATGCTTTAAAACATTCAAGGCATAAACAAATGCAATTACAGGGACATTCATTCAACAGTAACCTCTACTTTAACTCATTCATAAGCATTCAACATATTCATTCATTCAGTCATTCACAAGCAAATACATTGCAGAAATAACATGACAGAGAATAATTATCTTGAATGATGAAGTTGTCCTGCAACTAGCTATGTAGCTGCAACATTCCACCCAACCATAGGCCAAAATGTTCATTAATCTCTCAACACTACTACCACCCCCGAGCTAGGCGTGATTTCCACAAGGAACTAGGGAACATTAGACCCACACAGCTAGATCAAAACAAACGGATATCCAAACACAGACAAACCAACCAAGAGTTGGGTTTCTCATATCTAGTCAAATGCTCACCACAACTTAGCCAAACCAACCAACGGTTGGGCTTCTCAGGCTGCTAAGGCAATGGAAAGGTAGAATTGCTAAGCTAGAGAGCTCAACCACAGAGCTATGGACACCTACACTAGATTTATCAAGCTTGGCATTCCACAATACCTACACACCAACACAAGGAAGTATTCCCTTCAATGCCACACAGTTCCCTCAGGCCATACCTTCCCTTCCAGTGCTCTTTAGGGTGTTCACAAAGGATTTTCCAGCCCCTCTTGATTTGTTTGTGAGGTTCCTCTCTTCACTAGGTTTATCAGCCAATTCTGGGCCTCTTCCACTACTACGCCTTTCAGACCAAAACAGGGATGCACATCACAACAACCCACATGGAAAACACAACAACACAGGCCCCACTCTGAAACACAAAGAAAACAAGGTTCCACACCATAATGGACCATAATGTAGATGGAATGAATAATCACGAACATAGAACCTTCTATCTGACTCAGGAGAGTGAACAATGCATAACCGTGAGTGAACAAATGGTAGCATCATATGGTGTTCCCCATTTCGAATGACTAAAACGTTCATATGAAGACTGGGGTTGACAGACTGGGAAGGAAATTTCTAGCTTTACTTGCTTCAGAAGCAAGAACACAACTTCTGCAAACTGTAGACTTGTTCAATCATGAAATCGACTGCCATGCGTTGCTCTGCCCAAGGCATTAAATGCCTCAACCATTTTCCTGCAAGAAAATTGAATGACCGAGTACCAGGAACGAACCAAGGTAGACAAGCTAATGAATGAGCAACTTTTGAACAGATCTACGATTGAGATCAACCATTAAACAGATCGACGGTGCACAACGATTTCGCTGAATCAACTAGCGCGACTTAACAAACTTTTCATGTGCACAAAATTTCAATGTAATCTGCTTCATCAAGTTTGGAGTCCACCGTTGATCTGGTGGGGACACAGATCCAATGGTCCACAAGGATTCCGTTGATTCAACTAGCAAGCTATTTAATATCATCTAGATGGCGTGGAATTTCTATCCAAAAGGATTCATTCCGTCTCGCGTTCGCTGGGTGACTTGGACAACAAATCAGCAAAGGTTTTTATCCTGATTAAACTGGGTTTTGTGAGGATTGGACCCAAAATCCCCCACTTGGCATCAGTCTGGTTAACTCCCTCCCTATTTCTCTGTGAAATCATACCCCCATCTCTTTTCACGTTGTGGTGCATAGCTAGTTGTGCTATTTTATCAAATTGCATAGTTACATGATACATAAAAATATACAATGTTTGACTCAGCACCATAACCATAGGTATCGACCTTGATCAGCTATACACAAAACACCAAATCAATGGCATGGCCTTGGCCTTGAGCTCCTCGCCATGATTTAATTATAATATATACATCATGCACAATTTCAATACCATAGGGTCAAAACTGGGGTATTACACTTTAAGTTTTTTTAGCATAGGAATAATATTTTAAAACAAATAAAATAACTACACAGATAGGTGTTTTTATTATTACATCGATAGGTTTTTTTATTATTACACACATAGGTGTTTATATATTAGAATTTGGGGTGGAGTAGTGCCTATGCTTTTCCTAGATTGCATGAGGACGAGACAAGCATACTGTCCAGATTGATTTTATGGCAGTCGTTCCAAATTCTAAATAAAAAATTATTAAAGAAAGAATACCAAAAATAACAGGTAGATATGCATGGATAACTAGTAGTTCATGGGAGGCAAGTGCGGGGGGGTTGTCTTTGATCCCGGAGGAAACATAGTAAATACTTATGCTTGGGGACTCGGACACCAAACCAACAATGAAGCGGAATGGCTCTCACTTCTCCTTGGCTTGGAATTGGAAAGATAGTCTAAAATTACAAAGCTCATGGTCTTTGGAGATTCAAGGCAGGTCATCAAGAAGATGAGATCGGGATATAATCATGGTTATGTTAATTGCAAAATAATTTATGACCGGATTTGATGGCCAATTCTTATTCCACAAGTTCTGTGTCTTCATGTTCTCAGGGAAAACAATAGCTTCACTGATAAACTCGCCAACCACAGTGCCAGAAGCCAGTAAGGAATGGTTGAGCTTCAAAATTAGTTAAAGACCCATAAACATGTTCCCTAGACATACCTTCAAACACATATTTCTTATGCTAAGGTTGGGTGCTATAGGCATAATTCGCACTCGTAGGCCACCTACCCACAGTGACTATTTGAACTTCCCCTCTACTTGTGGCTTTCTCCGGACATATGATGGTTCCCTTCACGTGACTGCTTTAACTCCCCGTCCTCTCCAACTGCTTCTCGAGGCCTTGAGGAGACGGTCAGCAAGAAGGATGGAGGTGCTTAACAGGAAGACCCCTCTCATCCCTGTTCATTGTTCGAAGGTATGGAGAGTGACGGATATCATGAAAACAGTGGAAACCAGGTTCAAGGTAGTATTAGACAATTACAGACCTTATTTACAGATTTCTTATGGGAGTTTGATAGAAGAATACATAAACCAATTGCGAGCAAAGGTGGGAACTCGAAAATTGTCGTCCGCAAGTCCAGTCTACATAATGTTAAATTGCATATGCGAAGGGTTTACTAGATGGTGGGAATCAGTGTTCAGGAGAACCGAGAAGTAGCGTGAGATGTCATATATATCTCCAATCAAATGGGTTGCCATGATTCCATGATAGATGACAATGAACAAGACCTTAAGGAGATGATGGGCACCGTATACATCATGAAGGAAGAAGTTCAAAAGATGGCCAGGACTTAGTCACCAATTTGTTAGAATTTACCCTTCGAAGGGTTTGAAATTATTCAAGAAACATAATAGGAATATTAAGACTCCTTCTTTATGTATAGTTGTTACAATTTTTCTTTCTCCACGAAACTATCTGAAACCCTGGTTTTATTTTTGTAATGAATGGTTGTGCACGCCTTTTTTTTCAAACTAATATATTCCCCGGTTTCTGTTAAAAAAACTAGTAGTTGATACATGAATAATCGATAGTCAATGCATGTATAACAAGAAGTTCGTACAACACTTAATTTGTAACCTATCATTGTTCACCGACCACAAGTTAAGTGGAAGTGCTAGTGTAACACCCCCTAATTACTTTTGATATTATTATTGTTATTTACTTTTAAAGAAATAAGTAAATCAAATTTTATATATATATATATATATTTGGGAATTGGAAGTTATAATAGTTGAACAATAAATTTACAGAAGCTTAGGTTTAAAAACAATTATCAACCTACAACATTCTCTAAGGAGACAAGCGGCCAGTATTCAATGGAATCAGTTATTTTGCTATAAAAGTCCCAGGCAAGACAAGAGAGACGATTCTTCTTTTTTGGAAGAAAAAAAAGACTAAACAAAGTTGCTAGAGATCACCTTGGGTGAAGGATCTATAGTGAATTCTTGATATAGTACAGAGCTGCCAGTGAACATCTTGTGATGTAGGCTCTGTTTCATAACTGTTAGCGAGGCTTAAGAGAGTGACAGGTTCTGAGATAATTTATTCCTACTAATACTGGTGGCAACTTGAGGCTGTAGAGGAACTATTTTAAACCTAAGAGTCTGGGAAAGGGGGTGAAACTAAGCAAGTGAAATTGCTAATAAGTTTCTACATCAGGGTGGTGTGACACTATTACAACTACAATTTCCAAATATGTTTCAATCTTTAAACTAGTTTTGTTTCTCGTCATAGTTTTGTTATATTATCAAAATAGTTTTCATGTTATTTATATTTAAACAGGTGAAAGGATAAAATGAATAAAATTATTATTTTCTTTAGGTTACTACTGAAACTATTCATTTAGTTCTCTTATTTATGCGTAAGTGTAGACTAATGTTTCTTAAATACCAGACAATATGCAATCTCTTTTATTTATGCATAAACTAGCTTATTAGTGAAAAAACTTGAGTTTTGTTTATTATTTTGTTTTATTATTCAACATCGAAAACTCTGTAGGGTTTGTGCATCATATATTATATTCTATAGGGTCAAGTAGATATAACCCTAATCTTTTACAAGTTAAAACCCTTACTAGGGTAAACAAGTCAAGATTAGACGGTCATTTGTTAAAACCAAATATTCAAATAACTAGGTTAACTAGATAAAATATTTATTTGTCATTACCAAAAACCTTTACACAGAAACATATATCTACCCATTAAAATATTAAAATACAACCCTAGCTTGCAATTACATCAAAATGCATTTGAGATACCAAGACAAACATAAAAGTAGTGTTTTCCTCAAATCTACACACACCCACACCCCCCGCCCCCCCACACACACACACGCACGCAAACATATATGATTATAAATTATAAGTGGCAGGTTTATATAACAATGTAGAGAGCTTACCCGAATGTGGGTGATATGGATCTCCACGTGGGAGGCACCAACATGATGGGCCTCTTGGGTGACCAGGGCACCCACATGGCATGCTCTAGCGGGACGGTCCTGGTGTCAGCAAGATGTCACACCCTCACGCCACCCAATGCTTGTGACCATTAAACACAAGAGGGTACGTGGCCACCCCAAGGACCACGAATTAGACAATGACATCACCACGCAATTGTTGGAAGTTATTTTTCCACCATGAAATGTTGAGGGACACACCAACAGGTTTAAGCTTCGACGAGGGTGCTCTCTGGCTCATTTTTCCTAGGTTCATCTTCTACTCCATGCTCTGCATACTCCTGCTCACTCGGCCCCTCTCTCTGCATCTTGCACCTCTAGCTCCCAGCTCTTTCGCGCCGACTCCAGGCTCTTTGCTCTATTGCCCTTTCTCCTGGCTCTTCTGCTCTCTGCTCTTTGGGTCCCAATCATGTTGCTAAGGCAGAGAGGTGTTCCATGGAGAGGTCATGCCGAGAGAGGCGCCTTGAACGAACGCCCTATTCTGCTCAATTCCCTCGCAAGTGGAGAAGGCTACGACGAAGAAATTCTCGACCACGTTCGTCAAATCGTGAACGGTTGGGAGGATGAACTTACATGTGTCGTTAATGCTGCAGGGCGCTCGATGAACCAGCGTCGACATTACTGGGTAATAAAACATCTACTCATTAGGCTTATTCTTCATTTCAATTCTCCTCCCCTAGCTTCAGTTCCACGAGTTGTTCTTGCTCCTATGGCTCCCACTTTCTCCCCTGGCGCCCACTGTCCCTCCTCCTCCCCCTCCACCCCCTCAGCTTCCCTGGGCACCCTGTCTTCCTCCACCCCCTCCCCTACCATCCCCATGGACTGTGAACCCCCCCCCCCCCCCCCCACTAGGCCATATAAAATCCCTGTCGGTGGGGAAAATTACCCCCACACCCACCCCTACAAAAAATACTACCCCCCTACCCGTAAAGAATTCTTCTGCAGGTGAAGCGAACGAGGACGAGGAAGCCTCTGACAGCAGCGAAGACTCCAGCTCACCAAGTGAAGACACGTCGAAAGATGGAGACGACGAATCTGCTCCACCATCTTTCGGTTTTGGTTATCCCAATTGATGAGGAACCATACAACAAACCTTAGTCAGGTTCTTTACTCTATTTATATTTCCAGTAAATTCTTGAACTATATGGGGGTACCAATCCCAAACTTGGTCTGCATGTTTTTTCAGTTTACAATGGTTCTTAATTTACTGTTAATATTTTTTAGACCTATTTTCCCTTTAATAGGGAGGGTCAAGCAACATCTTTTTGGACCTGTTTTCCCTTTTGGAGGGAGGGTTAAGCATCACCATGTTTGGTTCTAACTGCCATTCATGCTGGGCAAGTCTGTTTCCATGATCTGTAACATTTTTGTAACTCTATATCCTTACATCAATAGATTAGTCCTTTAATTTACAAAAAAAAACAATGTAGAGAGCTTAAGCTTTTCCAAATAATATCGATATCTAGACCAAACTTAGATACTACATAAAATCCTACGTATTCATCATAGTGACACAGTAAATATTCTTATGTTGCAAAAAAAAGGCAATAACTCTTTATCACAGTTATAGAATTTGAATAATATGGTTTAAACCAAATGTATGTTATACACAACAAACCATTGAACATAGAGTTAAGCCAACATACAAGCCATAATAATTGATAATGAGATTATCATTAATATTGAATGGCTTGGGATAGTAAATCCAACAGAAACCCTTTCATACATTACCGCCAATCTTTAAAACCATCGTTAAGAATGACCAACACTTGCACAAACAAACAAACCAGTAGTGCCTCTTAAACAAACGAAACAGAGAGATAGAACCACCTTTTTTAACCATTAACCCACCTTTGGGAACAAGAAACCCTCTGCTGAGTAGCCATTTCTTGTAAAGCAAAAATTATAGATTCATTAATATGTAATTTATAAACTAATAAATCGAGTACTGAACAAATGGTTGGAGGATTTAGAGTTTTACTTGAAATTTGCTCGCGAGACCAGCAAAGAACATTCTTTAAAAATCGATATAACTCCAATGGTGCAGACAAAGGATAATCCAAAACAATGAACAGTTTGAATGGTTGGGTTTGGTATTTCACTGCATTTCCCTCTGTAAATGATGAATTGAACTTGAGCTGCAGTATAATTCCAATACTGAGTAGAGTGAAATTCCGATAATGTGAATCAAATGGATAAACAAAGGGTAAAGTCAACCCTACTTTCCAGCTGGAAAGCAATAACGGAATTGAAACACATTCGTTTCCAATTAAATTTCTTAACCCATATATAAATCCTAAAGTTGGATTTCTCCATGCTAAAAACAAATCGTTCCGCATGTTTTGTATTACAACTAAAATGCTAGGTGATTTATCAACCCTCGTTTGTATAGTCATCAACCAGGAAGGGTACCTGCAAAAGATTAAAAATGGTTTAGCATAAATGCTAACTAAGTTTATGATCTAAACCGAAGGGTCTATCTCTCTTCTAACGCTTTAGTAATCTAGTGTTTGAGGCTAAATCCTTACAACCATCAAAAAGCCTTCTCTGCTTATGAATCGAATATCTCAATTTATCTTAATTCAATGCATTATAGTAGTTAATCTGCTAGGATTTACACAATTGAAAACAATAATAAGATATAGGCGAAACATGTAGATATATAGGCAAACTAGCCCTTGGTATAATAAAGATTGTAAAAGTGTGAGGAGAGAAATTAAGTAAGCTTTTGATGAGTCTCTTAAAATTGACAAGATAAAAATATACAAAGCCCTAACTAAAAGGAAAAAATGCAATATATTCATAAAAGACAAGAAAATCTCTTACACCTCTCTAAGGTGGCTCCTAAGAAATTCTGGAGGCAGATTCTAACTAGAAAAACTAAAGATAATAATAGAATTGCTTTACACGACTGGAATTCCTATCTTAAAAAGCTTTATGAATCCCTAAATGTCATAGATAACTTTGAAACCCTGCTCACAACGGAAAAATTTTCTCATTAGAAGACATAAATTTTGGGGTTAACCATTTGGAAAATGGAAATGCTAAGGACATTGAAGGTTACCTGTTCTCATCCCTCACATCCACAAAGTATTAAATCAAGCGGTCAAGTAAGGGTTCCCTAAACCATGGACTCAAAACCTCATTATCCCTATTTTTAAAAGTGGGGATACAAATAACCCCTCTAATTATTAGACAATTATGATTATTTCTCTCTTAGCTAAGTTATATGGTATTATTTTGGAAAAGAAAATCAACACATGGCTTAAAAGTGAAGGTAAGCGGGCTAAGGGCCAAGCGGGTTTTAGAAGGCATCACTCAATAACATACCACCTCGTTACGCTTACGATCATTGTGGAGGAATGTCGTAATGATAAATCCAATCTATTTTGTTGCTTTGTGGACTTTAGAAAGGCTTTCAATATTGTACCTATAAATAACCTACGGAATATATTAGAAGAGTTAAAGGTTCCTTTCGAATTGAGAGTTGCCAT
The DNA here is from genome assembly GCA_001517045.1 of Pseudotsuga menziesii. Classification (NCBI taxonomy): domain Eukaryota; kingdom Viridiplantae; phylum Streptophyta; class Pinopsida; order Pinales; family Pinaceae; genus Pseudotsuga; species Pseudotsuga menziesii. The sequence goes on from LPNX010090598.1 coordinate 200,505, forward strand.
AATAAGGTTATACGAGAATGTCATTGCCAAGTTTAAGAGAAACGAGGGGTGGTCGAAAGATATTAAGTGTAGTATTGGAGTTAAACAAAGTTTCCCCCTATCCCCTACCCTATTTGGAATTTCCATTGATAATATAGAAGGTTGTTTAGAGGAAGTAGGATGTGCTAGCATGATCTTAGCTGGAATAGTCATCATCCTTCTTCTCTATGCTGACGATATTGTTCTTCTGGCAAGGTGTCTATCTGATATTGAAAAGCAACTGATACTTCTTAAGGATTTTTTCTCTACCATGGGTATGATTGTTAACACTGACAAACAAAAGTTATGATTATCAAATCTAAGAAGGACACTTATGCTAATTTTGTGTATGGAAATAACAACTTGGAGGAAGTGTCTTTTTACAAATACCTAGGAATTGATAGTCATCACAAGTTCAACTAGAACTATAGCATTGCGAAAAGGATTAATGGAGGGTGGAAAGCTTATTTTGGTCTTGAAAATAATTTTAAAGCAACAAACCTTGTGATGTGGGATAAAAAGAAGGTCCTCTTTGAAATTTTAGTCACTCCTATTATCTTGTATGGATGTGAGGTTTAGGGTTGCAACATCTCTAGAGAATCCTGGAGAAAGATTGTGCAAAAGCGTTTTATAACGTATAACCTCAAAATTAAAAGCAATACATCCTACCCTATTCTCCTTATAGAAGTGGGTATTTCCCCTAACAAGAGCCTAGTTATGACTAAGATCCTATTGTATAAGCAAAAAATTGTTGATGTATTTGTAACTTCGGAATGTATTCGCTTGTATATCTTATATTGTACCCCGATGTTCCTATCAGGATAATCATTTGTATTTCATTGTACCGCGATGTTCTTATCGGGAGAGTCGTTAATATAATAAAGTCATGTAAAGTCAATGATGTTAACTCTCCATTGTAGTTTGAGGCAATAGTCTCCACAACTGAGTTAAGGTTAACCCTCCTTGTTGATTGGAGGGTAAAGTCCCCACAGTTGTGGGGCACTAGGGTTATTAGACTCTCCTAGAGAAGTTGGCCCTGGTAAGTAATTGTGAAGTGATGCTGACTTGTTGGAGTGGAAATAAAGTGAACGAAAGAATATAAATAGAAGTGAGGCTCTCCTCATTTCTACATAACACACACTCACTCAACTGGGGCGCATGAGTGAGAGAGGAGAAGCTCTCTCAAGTGAGAGAGAGAACAGCCGTTGGGGATCATTTTTTCTGTCTTTGGGTTTTACTGTTGCCATTGGTGCTCATTCTATCTCTGAGAAAGTTGCGGGGTTTTCTCCTTTATGGTTTCCTCGAGGAAAATTCTTTGTGTCTCTTGTCTCTTGTGATTATTGCTGTGCATGCTATTCTCTTAGATAAGATCCTAAGATCATATTGCTTAAATGAAAAAAATCTAACATGGTATCAGAGCTAACCTGAGAAGAAGACACTGTGCAGATGCAGAAGCTAGGGCTTCTTACTTTTTGGGTCTCTCTCCACAATCCATCAACAAAAGTATGCTAGGCTAACTCTCCATTGAAGGGTGCATCTTTCTATCGAAGCAGAATTTGATTCCAGTCATTTTCAGTTTTTGCTGCGGGAAATTAACGCTTTTCACAGAAGAGGAATTTTTAAGTGAGCCCAGCATAGGATTTCTCTCCTCAAAATTGAAATTTAGAGACCAAGGTCGATATTTTTGGTTGGGTAAAACTTCAGGAAAGTCAAACCCTAGTTTGACCCTAGGCCTAAAAAACCCTAAAATACTAAAACATGTAGTTTTGTTACATTCTCTATATCTCGGGATTGAAGAGGTATCGGGGACCGAAATTTTCATAGGCTGAAGATAAAATCCTGATGTACCCTGTGTAAACATTTCAGCCTTAGATTCACTATATCGTGGGAGATATGTTTCCTCCAAATCAGGGTTCCATCCTCTTCCAAGATTCATCCCTAAATAGGACACCTAGGGAGAATCGCTATATCTCAAGCTACAAATATCCAAATAAAATTTCGCAAGATGTTCCAGATAGGGCATAGACTTTAATTTCTATGGTAAAAGTTTCAAACCATGAGGATGAAAAAGGGACACGTGGCTGTCCGCACAAGTGTTCTATGTTGAATAGTCCTGAAATAAGTCAACTCGGAAAAACGCTCATAAGTCCCAATAAAACCTATGGTTTTCGAAAGGGGACAGACAAGGTTACCTTAGTATGAAATTTCACACACAGAGGAGTAGTACTTTCAGAGATACCGTAGAAACAGTATTAGGCATTTTTGCAGAAGAAATTGGTAAACTAGGGCTTCCTATTTCGGGAGCTTCCCTCCACTGTTTTCAGAAAAGGAGTACATTGGACAACTTGCCCTGAAGAGGTCTATCTTTATATCCAATCATATCAGAAAGATTCAAAGTTTTGAAAATTAGGATTTCTCTGACAAACCCTAGATCAGCCGCATCCAGAACCAGGATGAACACCTCAAATCGATAAGATCTAATTTGTTTCTATTTACTTTTGAGGTTCTCAATTCAAAATGACCTATCACACCAGCTTGTTGACAAGCTTGGTGAAGATGAAAAATTTCAAGCATGGAAGTATAAGTTTTCACTGGTTCTTGAAGAAAATTAATTGGACACCTACATAAGTGGAGAAGTTCCAGTTCCACAAGGAGATGAGGCTAAAGCGTTACACAAGAAGAACTTGGTCAAGGCCAAGAAGATCATTGCCGATTCAATCAAGAATCACCTTATAACACAAGTGGCTTCCCTAAAGACACCTAAAGAGATGTTTTATTCTTTGACCAAGCTATTTGAAGAGAAAAACATAAATCAGAAGATGACTTTGACAAACCAGTTGAAGAATGTGAAAATCCAGAATGCAGAGACCATACAGTCATACTTTACAAGGGTCTCTCAAGTCAAAGAACAACTTGAAGTAGTAGAAGAAGAAGTGGAGAATGCAGAAATTGTGATAACCACCTTGAATGGCCTCCCAGGATCATGCGATTCATTCATTCGAGAAATGTGTGCCAGAAGGAAGTGATTACCTTTAGTAGACTCTGGGAAGAGTATACACAAGAAGAAGCGAAAAGAAGATGGGAGCATCTGAAGATCAAGCTCTCATGATTCAAAGAACATCCCTCAAGCGATGAGGAATCTGAAGGACTCAATTATGAAGAACCTATTATCCATTTGGATAAGAAATGATGATGTCATGACTGAAGAAGATGATGAAGTTGAAGAATCTACTCACAAAACAAATAAAGATAAGTATTCAATTGTCATTTCATGATATATTTTTTTATGCATTTGTTTATATTCAGTTGATGTATTATGCATGATAGAATGTTTGCATTAATAATAGTATACTATTGATGTGCATGTGATGGGTAAGTAGCTCATGGTGCTATACAACTCTCCATTGCTACTTATCTAGAATGAAACCTCTTTGCTGACATATTGGATTAGTGCACAATCTCAATGTTGTCATGGTAGAGATGGAAGGCATCTAGAAAGTTTCTGTGATATGGATGAATGTTGTATTGGATAAAAATAGTTGCATGATTATATCTTTATGCATAAGAATTTTTCATTATGAATATACCTTATGAAATGTTTCTAACTATACAACTGGTGCATCTGACTTGTTGGAAAGATCGTGTACAAGCAAAGAAGGATGAGACTTGTTTAGAAGAACAAGTGACGACAGTTTGAGAAATAATCCAAGATTAAGAATAATATGATGATACTTTCAAAGAAAGAAGAGATCTCAAACACAGTGCAGGTATGTGACACTGTTGAGCGACATCATTGATGCAGAGCCTTCCAGCTATGAAGAAGTAGCCAAGAAGAAAGGGAAGGAGAATACCAGTTCAATAAGAATGATGTCTAGAATGTAGCATCGAGACTTAAAGGGAAGTCCATAATGTCTTCCATATGGATCTACACATGTAGTAGATGGAAACATTGTGGGATACAAGGCAAGATTCGTAGCACGAGGTTTCTCACGGAAATAAGGGATAGACTACAAAGAGACATTTGCAGCCACTAGAAGTTAAGACACATGACATGCAGAATCATGTTTGCAAATGAAAGAAGGCCGTGTACGAGCTCAGAAGACACCCATAGGATAACACATGGCATGAGGAGCTTGAACATCACCTAGAGTGATGAAGATCTTAACCTTTGCTACAAGGTTGAAGATGAAAGCCTATACAGGATGACAAGCTCACAGATGGGTGCAAGAAGAACTTTTGAAAAGGTTCAAGATAGAGGATCTTGGTATCAAGTGACCCTAGATGGATACGTAGAATATTAGTAGCAAAGGAAGCTACTTGTCACCCTAGTACATAATGTTTCAATGCATAGTGTACGAAAGATAGAGGGAGAATGGTGCTCCAGTTCAGAGGGAGTGACTACAGAAGATCTTGAGGTTCGACATGATGCGAAAGGATGGACAACTTAGTGATGACTCTAGGCTTTACTTAGAGTAAAGCAGATTCCAATATTTACTTCAAATTTGAAGGTGGAAGACTAGTGATGCTCTTGTTATATGTCGATGACTTTTTCCTGACAGAAAAGAGGAACTCATTAAAGTTGCAAGAAGGAGACTTGCTGCCGAGTTTGAGATAAAGTACTTGGACATGATGCACTATTTTCTAGGCATGGAGGTGTGGCAGAATGCAGATGGAATCTCCCTGGGACAAGGGAAGTATGCAATAGAGATCCTAAAGAGGTTTAGGATGATGGACTACAAGGCCATGACCACACCTATGGCATCGAACCTAAAGCTATTGAGTGTTGCTTCATCAGAGTCGGTTGATGCCATGATGTATCGTTAGATGATTTGTTCCTTAATGTACCTGACGAATACGAGACCAAATATTTGCTTTGCAGTGAACACATTGAGACATGTTCACCTGATAGTTGCAAAGCATGCAGTGAGGTACCTGAAGGGTATAGTTGATTATGGGCTCAAGTATGAGGCGAATCAGAAGATTAACCTAGAGGGTTATGTGGATTCTAATTGGACAAACAGTGCCATTGATAGGAAGAGCACTTCGGGGTGCTGCTTGAGTATGAGATTAGGTATGATCTCTTGGTTTAGCAGGGAGCAGTCCTGCATGGCGTTGAGTACAGCCAAGAGAGGAGCAATGAAGCTCCAGTTTGTGATCCAGATTGAGATCTCTTGAAAGAGGGAGTTCTAGGATAGCCAGTGAGACATGTTGTCTGAGCATAAAATCCTGGCAAAGCTCGTAGGTGGCTCAGACGTAAGCGGTCCTATAGGTTGTCCTAGGATGTAATTAGTCCTGGTGAAGCTCGCAGGTTATCCTTGGATGTAAACATCCCTGATGTGATTCTATGCTAGAAATGGCCAAAGTGAAGTTTGAGTACTTTAGGGAGAAGCTTGGTGTTCTCTAGATCGTGGTTCCTTCCAAGGGGAAGTGATGAGTCCGTGAGCCTTTCTGACATGGTGATAGGATTGGTTCCTTCCATGGTCAGATGTAAGAACATATCCCTTTTGACATGGTGAGAGGATTGCTTCCTTCCATGTTCAGATGTAAGTGTAGAGCCATTGTGATATGACTGTGGGATTGTCTTCCACATGATCATATATAAGTGCAGAGCCATTCTGATATGACCGTGGGATTGGCTCTCACATGATCAGATGTAAGTGCAAAGCCATTCTGATGTGAATGTGGGATTGGCTCCCACATGATCAGATGTAAGTGCAGAGCCATTCTGATATGACTGTGGGATTGGCTCCCACATGATCAGTTGTAAGAGCTGTGCCTTTCCACATATGATAGTAGGTGTGTCCTATCATGCTGATGGTTGTAAGAGATGGGCCTTTTCATAGATGGTAGTAGGTGTGTCCTACCATGCTGGTGATTGTAAGTGCTAGGCATTTTCAAATATGGTAGCAGGTGTGTCCTACCATGCCGGTGATTGTAAGTGTTGTGCCTTTTCACAGATGATAGTAGGTGTGTCCTATCATGCTGGTGAATATAAGTGCTGGTCCTTTCTGACATGTATGCTGGATGTGTTCCTCGCATGGTCAGATGTAAGTGTAGAGCCTTTCTGACATGTATGCTGGATGTGTTCCTTGCATGGTCAGATGCAAGTGCAGAGCCTTTTTGACATGTATGTTGGATGTGTTCCTCGCATGGTCAAATGTAAGTGCAGAGCCTTTCTAACATGTATGCTGGATGTGTTCCTCACATGGTCAGATGTAAGTGCAGAGCCTTTCTCACATGTATGTTGGATGTGTTCCTCGCATGGTCAGATGTAAGTGTAGAGCCTTTCTGACATGGTGGTAGGCTGGGCCTCCCATGGTCAAATGTGAGTGCTGGGCCTTTTTGACATGGTGGTGGATGTGTTCCTCCCATGGTCAGATTGAGTGCTGGGCGTGCCTTTCTGACATGATGGTGGATGTGTTCCTCCCATGGTCAGATGTAAGTGTTGGGAAGGCCTTTCTGACTGGGTCAGATATAAGTGTTGAAGAAGATGAAGACATGCATGGAGGCTAGGCCTACAACCAACATGAAAAAGGGTTAGCTTTGTAGAACTTCCTGTGATGAGAAGAATGAAGAGACAACACCATTTGATTGAGATAGTGGAAGCAGTGACGATGATGATGATCTAGTGATGATCCAGCTTTGATGATGATCCAGTAATGATCTAGTTTCAATGATGATCCAGACTTGATCCAGAGAAGAAGACTTCTGCTGATGGATTGTATCAAGAGAATGTCTTCCTAGTTAAGAGGGAGTGTTGATGTATTTGTAACTTCGAAATGTATTCACTTGTATATCTTATATTGTGCCCCGATGTTCCTATCGGGAGAATCATTTGTATTTCATTATACCCCAATGCTCCTATTGGGAGAGTCATTAATATAATAAAGTCATGTAAAGTCAATGAGGTTAACCCTCCGTTGTAAGTCGGGGCAATAGTCCCCAAAATTGAGTTAAGGTTAACCCTCCTTGTTGATCGGAGGTTAAAGTCCCCACAGTTGTGGGGCACTAGGGTTATTAGACTCTCCTAGAGAAGTCGGCCCTGGTAAGTAATTGTTAAGTGAGGCCGACTTGTTGTAGTGGAAATAAAGTGAATGGAAGAATATAAATAGAAGTGAGGCTATCCTCATTTCTACATAACACACACTCACTCAACTGGGGCGCATGAGTGAGAGAGGAGAAGCTCTCTCAAGTGAGAGAGAGAGAACAATTGTTGGAGATCATCTTTTCTGTCTTTGGGTTTTACTGCTGCCATTGGTGCTCATTCTATCTCTAAGGAAGTTGCGGGGTTTTCTCCTTTATGGTTTCCCCAAGGAAAATTCTTTGTGTCTCTTGTCTCTTGTGATTATTGTTGTGCATGTTATTCTCTCATATAAGATCCTAAGATCATATTGCTTACATGATAAAAATATAACAAAAATCAATAACATGGGAGACCATAGACTTCCTAAGCTAGCTTTAAATTCCAGCCAAAACCACCTAAGGCTCAAGCGAGGTTGGTATAAAGATACTAGGGCCTGGTTAAACCATTGGGAGATCGACGAAAATCTTGCATTGTAAAATATTAATAACATTAAAAATATTGCTACTTCTAAGTTTAAAGAGAAAATGTTGTAATATCCTGATTTTGACCCTATTGCATTACAATTGTAAATGATGTAAATATCGTTATTAAATCATGGTGAGGAGCTCAAGGCCAAGGCCCTGCCATCGATTTAGCGTTTTATGTATCAACAATTAAAATCGATGCCTATGGTTCTCGTGCTAGCCAAACACAATATAAATTGAGACATCATGTGAATATGCAATTTAATAAAATACCCACAACTAGCTATGCAATGCAACAAGAGATAGGGTGATGATTTTCACAAGGAATAGGGAGGGAAATTATTCAAACCCTTGAGCCAATAGTGTTAAGCCAAATTTCAATGACAGAACCCATAAACTCTCAACTACCCATTTTGACTTATGCACCCAATCATTTAATTCTTTCAAGAGTTCGTTGAGGCAGTTAATGCATTGAGAATGGAGAGGTATGGCAACCAATTTTGTGTATGGCAAGCCATGAATTTTGGGAAATCGTATTTTTGCTTATGGGGCAAGAAAACACCCATAAATGTGTGCCCAATCGATTCATCACCCATGATTTTCACTTCCTCACGTAGTTGGAGCTAGCTAGGGATTTTTCTTCATGTTTTTATGCATTTCCTTCATTTTTCCATGGTTGGAAATCCGTTTTTGTGTTGCACAGTGGATGGGAAGAAGAGATTCACGATTTGGGGGTTTATAGAGGTCATTTTTGCCTGTGTAAGGCCCATATACATTTTCTAAAATTGAATTTGCTCTCCCACGGTTGATTCCCCATCTACAATTTTGTTTCTAGTTTCCCACGACTTCTAAGACTAATGGAAACCCCATCTTGGGCATCCCACAACCAAAACGTTTTTTTTATACCCAACACTTGTGTTTTGTTGTTATGTGCATCCTTGTTTTGGTCTGAACTATAAGTAAGAATTAGGAGTGGAAGAGGACCAAAATTGGCTTGATAAACCTAGTGGAGAGAGGAACCTCACAAAAGATCAAAAGGGGTTGGCTACTCTTCTATGCACACCTTGGAGAACACTAGACTGGAAAGTATGGCCTAAGGGACCATGTAGCAGTGAAGGGAATACTTCCTTGTGTAGGGTGTGTAGGTATTGTGGGGGTCAAGCTAGATAGATCTTGTAGAGGTATCCATAGCTCTGTGGTTGAGCTCACTAGCGTAGCAATTCTTCCTTTCCACTGCCTTAGCAGCCTGAGAAGCCCAATTGTGGATTGGCTTGGCTAAACCGTGGTGTGTATTTGGTTATGTGTGAGTCTGTTGTTCCCTTTTTCCTTGTAGAAATCATGCCCAACTCAGGGGTGGCAGTTGTGTTGAGAGATTGATGAGCACAACTGGCCTAAGGTTGGGTGGAACATTGCAGTGGCATAGCTAGTTGCTCGGGGCGACTCATTTTCAAGATACGTACTCTCTTGTGTTAATTCTACAATGTATTTGTTTTAAGAATTATTATGAATGTACTAAATGCTTGCTAGAGGTTCAAGTAGAGATTCACTTCCGTTGTATTTAACTGCATGATACATCTGCATATGTCTTTTACTTCCAATGTATTTTGCTTATGTTCATGGGGCTAGATGCCTGGTTATAGCGTCGCGTCATATCCATTGCACTAGATTGATGAGAGGGGACGTGACAAATGTGGTGTGAGAAAGATTTAGATCCCGCTAAAAGAAAATTAAGATATTATAAGGAGGTCATCGACCCTACTCTAGAAGATCAAAAGTATCTCTCTGTTTTAACTAGTTCAAAGAAAAATATTAATATAGCCAAGATAAGAACGAACTCTCATGAGCTCCATAGTGAAACAGGTCGTTGGGTAGTTTCCTAAAACACCATGGGTGGAAAGGATCTACCATCTCTGTGAGAATATGAACATTGAGGATGAAAATCACTTCATCTTAGAGTGCCCTATGTACACCCACATTAGATCTTAGTTTCATAATTTTTGTTGCAATACTGGCCTTCCTAGCCTTTTAACATGTCAAAATTATAGTGAGCTCGGGACACTTCTCTCCAAGCTCTTTCAGCATAGGAATATAATTTTAAAACAAACTAAATAATTCGTTTCTTTAGGTCCGATAAACCAAATTTTGATCTCAGTGGACAACAGACGTTAAAAACCATCATCATCATGGATGGAGTTAATTTTTAATAAATACCCAATAACTTTCAAGTTAACTAAGTTTTTTTAAACAAATAAAAATAAATTCAAAATTCAAAATTTACCCCTTTATGAACCATCAAACAATTATTTAAAATAACCTAATTTTTTTAAACAATAATAATAAATTAATTAAATTATCATATATAAATTATAAATAATTTATATGTAAAAACAATAACATAAAACCCTAAAAAAATCATATAAAATAAATAAATACAAACTAAAATTGTGTTAAAGAACGATACAAATAAATAAATACAAACTAAAATTGTGTTGAAAAATAAAATAAAATAAATAAATAAAATTTTATAATACAAACTAAAATTGTGTTGCTTATTAATCTAAATAGTGTGTTATTGTTCCCAATGAGGAGAGTGAGACCCTTGATCATTAACAATCATTTACAATGTTGTTGTTCTCTATGAGGAAGACACGTTTATCACTAACAATCATCTAATAAATAAATAGAGACATGAATTAGAATATAAATAAATAACCTCATGAGCTTATTCCCTTTGGATTAAACTTTTTAATTAAATTTTGAGAATATTTTATGGTTTTTTTACGAAATTGTTCCTTACAAAAATATAGTGTTCCCACATAAAATTCAATATACCAAAACATTTACAACAACATTGGATAATTTTCTTATTAAATTTCAATAGTTATTAAAATATTTGCAAATATTAAACAATACTAAAGAACCAAGTGAAATATTTGATGGTTCCAAAAAGAAATTATAAATATCAATATCTATGGCACTTAATTGGTTTTAATTTTAAAAAATAATTTATGTATACATCATTCACTAAGACTTTATATATATTTTGTAAATCATCTTGTAAAAAAGTTATTATTAAAATAACTTCAATAAATGAGTTAGTGGGCGTGGAGGTATTCGTTGGGCCAACTTGGAAAAGAATGAAGTTTGTCTTAGCCACTTTTGCTTATTTTGGTATGTTGGTGTTTGCATTTGACTCTTTGGCATGATAAGCATGAGTGGTCTTGTAATTAAGACAAAAAGGTTTCAAAATTCTTTTTATTTTCAAGTGGAAACCTTTTTTTATTGACCAGGCATGAATGTTCTTATGAATTGGTCATACATTTTTAATAAAGGTCTCAAAATTCTTTTTTATTTTCAAGTGGAAAATATAGATGGTTGGTCTTTGAGTGGTTATAATATTGGTAATTTTTTAATAGTTATTATATATGTTATATGATTGGTTTGTTATGTGTTGGTTTTTTTTATGTGTAACTTTGGTTTAGTTTAATTGGTTTGTGTGGGGTTTACTTCATCAAGTCTTGTGTTCAAATCTCACGGAAAGGGGTTGAGGGTGGAAGCCACTTGTGGGGATTTTCATTTCCCCAAAGGGTATCTAAGCTTGTACAAACCTAGTGGAAGTATCCTTTTTTTTTCATATGGAAATATGCATGGGAAACCCAACAATACTTCCCCACATTAGTGGATAGTAGAGGTGGTAAACCGTCGGCCATCCTCACAGAAGGCCTAACCCCAAAGGACTCAAGGCTCGAACCCGTGACCTCTCCCCGAACCAAGAAAGTGTGAGCACGTCTTACCAATTGAGCTAACCCTTGAGGCTTAGTAGAAGCATTCTACTTGTAGGCATATCATTCTCTCATCCAAATTTGGAGGTGGCCCCAACTTAAGTTTAGTCTAATTCGAAAAAACAAAAAAACAAAACTTAGGTTAAAGTTTCACTTGTCCACATGAAATTCATAAATGTTAATAAAACAAAATCCACTACAAAACTACTATGATTTGTTGTTGTACACTTTGATTTGTTGTTGGTGTACACTTTTATTGTACTTTGTTCAAATAAATTTTGTCATTTTTTTAATGCATTTTGATAATAGTTATCATATTTATTGAATATAGTGATTGTCAAACAAATATAGAAAGATAGTACTAGAGTAAACTGTAGATCTTTTAAAGCATAAAGTCATGTCAACAATTCTTAAATAGATTATTTATAACTCATTAATAATCAATTCTATAAAAACAAAACATACGACAAAATCAAATTTAAACTTAAATAAAGATAATAACAACTTCTCTTCACAACCACTCAAATTACATATAATTAACATTACCATACCTATCATACAATTAACATATAATATATTATCTTTAAAAAATATCATTAAAATTCTTCCTATCGTTCAAAGTTCCATTATAAAACCTATAAATAAAGCTTATATACCTTCTCCAAATGTTAACAATAGTTTTTGTCTTATGTATAATTAAGGTAATTATGGGGTGATTATTTTCGTATATTTTAAAATCATAAACTAAACATATTAAATAACGACATTAAATCAAATGCATTTAAACATGTATTAGATGCTTACTTTAAGATTTTAAATTTTATGATGTATATATTAATATGGTTAATGCACATTTTTTTGAGGTGTAGATTAATTGACAATAAAGTACATTGTTAAGGTATTTTTTGCGATGTTATTGGTTCAAACCTTATAGCTTTATGTATATTGTGTGAGGTAGTGTTAGTATACTAGACAATTACAATTGTAGTAAACCAAAGTTAACATTGTATCATATGAATATGAGCCAAACCTAGTTATCATTTCCATTAAGCACAAAAAAATATATTACAAATATAGACATTAATATGTAATTCAACTCAAAAATTAAAATATAAGCTTTAAATTAAGAACTTCAATGTGTATTATCCGCGAGATGTAGAACAGTTGGTGGCGGGGTATGGTTAAGACACCCTCTAAGCTAAAAGGTCATTGGTTCTAATCCCGTCGGATACCAAAAAATCCAACCATATTAAGGGTTGGTGTGGTCTAGGCTGGGTGTGATCCCCGGGTGATTTTAATGGCTTAGATGCCCCATGGTTTGTGGTTTCTTAGCCAATGGAAACCCTGCTAGTCGGGGGGGTTCGACCACTTTGCCAAAAAAAAAAAACAACTTCAATGTGTATCCCTGGATGTGGGTGCTCGTGAGCCCAACCGACGGCGTGAGGCGCCTCGGTCCGTGAGCCAGATGCATGGCTCCACACATGTTGGCGAAATCGCCACCCTCGCGTCGACCTTAAGTTCTCCCGTGCGAAAGGAGAAGAGTTTCTTGTCTCTGCCTTTGTCTTAAGCTGCCTTCTGCATGGAGCGGTTCCATCGCCTTCATGTAGGTTCAGGGAGTTTTAATGGGAAAGGGTACACAATTATTGCAGGTTCAAGAAGGTGCCATAAAGTGGAAGGCCATGGAAGAACATGACACTGTCACTTGTGGAGCGTTTGATGTTTTGTTTCGGTCTGTGGGTTACTCAATGCATCCTGGTGTTTTGTTTTAGTCAGTAATTCTCATGTTTGCTGGGATTATCCATTGGTCCGAAGCCTCTACAGTGAAGCTCTTTCTCACTGGTACACACAGTGTTTGACGGGTTCAGCACCATTGTTTGCCGCCGCAAATTACTCCCCGCCACTAGCCCATTTTGTGGCACCTGGGTACATGGTTCCTCATCATGTTTAGGCAGCAAGGTACGCTTAGGAGAGCCAACAATGGGAGAGTGAAGTCCCAGCGTGGGATTAACGTTCAGGTGGAGGAGGGGTACGAGGCAAACATCTCAATGCCACTTAGAATCCTCATTGACAATTGGGAAGCCAGGGTGGTTAACTAACGTTTGGTCACTAGGAATGGTGGTAGAAGGATTAACCACTACTGGTTAGTCAAGGATATGCTTGGAAATCTCATGGAGGACATGATGGGTAATTGGAGTGCTACTCAAGACACAATCCTTGCTGTGAAGGCAAAAATGACGGAAATGGATCGATAACTCAGCAGCTTGGATGCAACTTTTGCATGGAAATGCATGGCAGGCACTGCAAGACATGGTGGACACATGGAAGGCGGGAGCGGCAGCGCGATAGGTGGCGAGTCGAGGGACGCAAGCTCAGTTCTGGCACCTCATGTGGTTCAAGATCCGCCTTTTCCCATCCCGACCACCTTTGAACCACTGTTCAAGAGGATGCGGGAATACAAAGGGCATGACATTGAGCCCCCTCAATCTGCGTTGGCCACCAATGCCAATACCACTAGCAACTCGAAGGAGGGAGGGTGGGCATGCCCAATCCTGGAAGAAACACCCCCTTCTTGATCAATGCTCAAGCCATCTTCAACGTCGTGCACTTCCCAAGGGTCAGAATGTTATCTCATGTTTTTCTATTTTTGGTGGTTAGTTTGGTTACATCTCTGTGTTTTTTGAAGGATAAATTTTATAAATATGATCATGAATGACTACCTTGAGTTTCTCAATATTACGAACTCCTTTGTAATAGCTTTCTCAGACAACCCTCCATTTTTTACAAGCTCGGGTGGTGGTACCACTACCTGAGGCCTCCTTTAGCTAGGGCTAATAATGTAATTTATGTTTTTCTAGTTTAATTGAATTTGTAGCTTTAAAAAAAACAACTTCAACCGACCACATAAAACATATGTTTCAACATTGAAAAAGTATATAACCATTAAAATTATTATTAAAATTTATTTTATGTTTAATCGTGTATATTTAGTAATAGGATGGTTTATTACATTTATGCTTTCCTTAGTTAATCATTTATTTATTCATAGGTTTATGTGTTTGTCCTTTTTAAGTCCTTGTCATAGGGAATGACTCTATGTTCCATGTTTTTGTATTAATGATATATATGTTTGTGTTTTTTAAGTCCTTGTTATTCAGAAGGACTCAATGTTCCATGTTAATGGTGAAAATTATTATTTTCAAACTTTGTCTTATTAAAGTTTGTGTGTATATTTTTGTTTTTGTATTAATGATATGTATGTTTGTTATTCAGAAGGACATGTTAATGGTGAAAATTGATATTTTCAAACTTCGCTCTTAGTTTGTGTGTATATTTAAAAAAAAAATTGTTTGTAAAATAATAATTTAAATTTGGACCAACAAATTTTATTGATGTGACATGTGTTTTTTTTTAATAAGAATGGTTATGAGTTTTATTAAAAAATAACAGTAAATTGTTGGCACAGTTACAATCAAAATTCATCAAAACATATTTGTAGAGACAATTGTGAATCCAAACCTTAACAACTAGCTTTTTAATCTTAACTTGATACCTCTATTTATCGGAATTATAAGCAGAGCCATATCAACAATACAACAATGATATTTAGAGAAATATATATAGAGTCTTTCACTAACAGAGGGAAAAATAGAACTATTCATTATGGTATGCTAACATTCTCATTTTGTCCATCTAGAGAGAGGACACCTTTGCTTAGCAGAGTTGCTTTATTTGCCTCTTGGTCTACTTCTCCATTTAGCTCCCGTAATATGTGAAACATATGAACTGATTGAAAATTGGTTAGCAATAACAGATTTTTTTAAGAATTTGCTTGAGTCTCATGTGGCTAGGAAACTTCTTAGTAATCAGGGCTTGAATAATTATGCAGGAATCCCCAAAGATGTTAAGCACTGTAATGTTCCTTACTAGAGCTTGAGAGAGTCCCTGCCAGAAAGCGAGAGCTTCAACTATGTTATTTGTGTCCTCAATGATTCCCCATGAATACGAAAGTACTTTTAT
Source organism: Pseudotsuga menziesii (assembly GCA_001517045.1). Lineage (NCBI taxonomy): Eukaryota > Viridiplantae > Streptophyta > Pinopsida > Pinales > Pinaceae > Pseudotsuga > Pseudotsuga menziesii. The sequence goes on from LPNX010090598.1 coordinate 215,870, forward strand.
TTCTTCGGGGTCTAGAACTACTCTTCCCCCTCCTGCCACCCCTAGATTCCCTTTGGAAGCTCCTTCAAAGAAAAGACTATACCTCTGACTTGAGTGTCACCACTTTGAAAAGGTTGAAAATTCCATCTCGATTTCCCACTTGTGTAGATTTGGCATTGAATCAATTTCCAAACACAGAGAATTAGGAAGAAGACTAGACATCTAATTGTCTTCAACATAATTCAAGACACTGTTTTTCACTGGCAATTGAAGAGAGGAGATAAATCATTTCTTTAGCCTTTGCATCTACTTGAGAAGCATTGGCATACTTTCCTTTGAAGATACGGGCATTGTGTTCTAACTATAGTTTTCATAGAGTAAATTTGGGAAGAGTCAACCAACAACACTTGAGCCAATATTTCTTACTGAGGGAAAAGGGGCATAGGGCCTGCCAGCTGATGAGAAGGGAGGACACCTCACTTGGGAGGGACACTTGATTCATCCAAGGGGAAAGCACAAGGTTCCAAACCTCCCAAGCAAAGGGGAAATTCAAGAGAACATGATCTAAAGATTCTTCGATTGAAACACAGAGAGGACATCAGATGGGCCCCTCCCAGCCTTTTTTTTAAGTGTTGCTTATAAGAATAACTTTATGGGCCATGGTCTAGATAAACATATCAACTTTTGGAAGACAATTGATCTTCCAGAAGTCTTTCCAAAGAGTGGGATTGGGAACAACTTGTGGAACAGTTTTGATAATTTTGTAACCTTCGACCACTGTATACAAGCTAGAAAGGGAGCCGCATCCCCTGGTCACCCCCTGGTATCTATTTGATTTGTTGTTGTCGAGGATTTTCCCTTGAAGAAAGGTAATTAAGAGCTTTTCTTCAGTTTACAAATTTCTTGGACAGTCCAGAAGTTTCCACGCTTTCTAGGTTTTGGATTCATCATTATTCCATTTTGAGATATCCCAAAGAGTGGTTATGTTTTGGGAATGAAAGAATTCTTTGAGATTGGAGAGGCCTGGATGTGAATCTAATAGAGGTCCACCCAAAATCGAGTCTTCCCAAATATGGATATTTCCACCATTCCCTGGAATCCATGTTAAAAGAGAATTGAAGAATCCAACAGCTTCTTGACAGTCTGTGAAAATGGGGGAGCCTTTTGAAACTATAGGGGTCTAGTCGAGACAGTTCTCCTGAGCTCCAATATAGTATTGCTTCCATAGAGCTTGTTTACTCCAGGTTATCTTATATGTTACCAGTTTCCATAGAAGTTTAGCCCCGAGGGCCAGATTTTGGGTTTTCAAGTCTCTTAATTGGAGGCCTTCGTCCAAGCGTGGTTTTGTAACTTTCCCCCAGGTGACAAGAGGCAATTTATTTTCACTATGTTTTCCACCTTTCCAGAGGAATCTTCCTAGGAATGATTTAATTTTGTTGTTGAATCCACTTGGAGCTAAAAGAATGGAACTTTGATAGATTGGAATGCTGGCCAGAGCTGTTTTGATGAGAACGAGTTTCCCTGCAAGATTTAGCCAAGCGGCACCCCAAGCTTCGATTCTTGCTTTTATCTTGTCAATCAAAGGGGACCAGTGGAAGGATTTGATGTGACATGTTTTATTATTAAAGTTGTAGATAAATAATAAATTTTCAACTTACAAGAATAAAATAAAAGTTTAACATTAGTTCGTAAAGGTTAACATTTGTATTGATAATTGTCATTTGACATGAAAACTACAAGATGGTACATGTTCCTAAACCATGTTAGAAGGCTCTAGAATTGCAAGAAGGCAAATTGTGTTGGAAGGCTCTAGAATTTTAGGAAGGCTCAAGGTTCCTTGGAGGTCATAATATGAAGGCCTGGATCTAGTTTTCCATGACTTGAGATTAAGACAGCATGATACCTCTAATTGTATGTGATGCAGTCTTTCTTCGTCACTTCTAATGGGTAAGCAGTTAACATTTCAACCATCTTAAATGTTTCAAGGATTCCCTTGAGACCCAGGGAAATGAGCTAGGGTTTGAGGCAACGAGGGTTTTTTCATGGCTGCAGATGATGAATATGGTTGCCATTGATGACAATACATTAATGACAAAGGAAAAATTGTGACATGAAGGACATGATGATAAAGGACAACCATTGATAGCATGGCAAGTGGCAAAGGTTATGAAGACAAGACATGGTACAAGACAAAGGACAAGGAGGACATGACAAAGGTTGAAGTGTGGACAATGAAGGACATTGAGACAATGTTATGGACAAAGCAAAGGATGAGGGCATGGCTTGATGATGATATGGAAAAGAACAATAAGGCAGAGGACAATGACACGAAGAACACATATGTTGACATCACTGAGACAATGAAGGACATGAAATTGGATGGCGAAGGTGACTAGGAAAGCATGGATACAAGGACATGGAAGAAAAACATGACAAGTGTTGATATGGACAAGACAATGACAAGTGACAAGCATTAATGACATGTACAAAGGACAAATGAATGGAAGCATGTTGGAAAAGTCTCCAACATGGACATGATAAAATAAGTGTAAATAATTAAAATAAAATTTGAAAATGCCTGAGAAGTCGACCCAACAGCCATGAGTTTAATTATTAATTTTAAAATAATAATATATAGATAGGTCGGATCCAAACCATAATAGAAAACAAGTATAAATACCCAGTGGCACTTTATTAAAAAACCAGAATTGTGAGAGCTTTGAAATTCGTTGTTTATTGAGGAATTCCGAGTTGTTTACCGAGGAATTTCGAGATGCTCACTAAGGAATTTTAGGTATATATACCAGATCTAAGGAAGACGTAGTAAAGCATGAAGTATGGATTCCGATGGAGTGCATGAACTCTAAATTTCGAGGAGTGTTGTAGAATGTGGCAACAACTGGTATTTTTATAGATGTATCTCCTTTTTTTTATCTTTGATTTTCGGACATTTGATGGGCTAGATGCCGCTTGTGGAATTTTAATATCGCTATTTTAGATGGAGATGTGAAAAGTGAAGTGATAAAGCTCTGATTTCGGATGTGAATTTTTGGACCCACAAAAGAAAAAGGAGCAAAAGCTATTGATAAGGTAAAGCAAGTAACTGATATTCAGTGGAAGATAAGAAGGAGCTATACAAGTTCACAACACTTATCTTGTTTGATATAGTAGCAGACAATGAGTTCACTCAGCTATAAAAGAAGTTGTATGTGGAGAGGACATGTTTCTAAACATCTCTTGAACTTAAACGATATATGAGCAGACCTTGATAGTTTGCATGTGCAAACTTTTGTAGACACGAGCCGCTTAATACTAAGTAGCTGGAAATGTTTTGTGCAAAATGATATGATTGAGGACAAACTGATGACATGTTTGTGACAGAGTTGACAATTGGTAGAGTTGATCAGTTTGACATGAATATTGACAAGAGAGATGACATGAGGAGATTCCAGAAGACATGCGCATTTGGATTATGTAGTGAGAAGTGATAATGTGCTATGATGATGTTGACAAGGCAGTGACAAGTTGTTAAGCGGAGATGAGCATAGGTCAATGATAGAGCGATCAGATTGGTGACAAACCTGACAGTGATGACATGTAATTAATGAGATGTAATGTGATAAGAATGTGTGTGTAAATACAAGTTGGGCCTTGTACCATTTTTATTAGTTGGATATGAGAAAAATATGAAGCTAATTCTTGGAATAGAAGTTGGTGCTTCTGATTCAGTTGAAGCTGATAAACCCCACGGTTGTATCCATTTGAATCAAATATAAAAAGATTACAAAGTTTATACTATGATGTGTCTCGTATGATGTGACTCGATAGTATGAATGACACATTTAGATTTGAGGAATGATTATGATAGCTTAGTGATTGATGAAAGCATTTAAGTGAAATTGTTGAATGATATACATGTTAAGTATTTAAAAAGTAGAAATTGTCAAAAGTGTTGGCCCACTGATTCACTCCCCCCACCTCTCAGTGTGCCATTGTGTCTAACAATTGGTATCAGAGCGAGCCTTCAACACAAGTCTAACCAACTTGAAGGAGATCAGTGGACACACAATGGATGCAAAGTCAGACTCGCATAGCAATGATGAAGTTCCAGTACTTGATGTGACTGATTACTTTGGATGGAGAAGTAAGATGAAAGCTTACTTGAAGAAATTCAGTGTTTGGAAAATTGTGGTTAATCCACCTGTCTAGCCCAGCAAGAAGACAAACATAATAGCTGAGAAAGACAATAACATTTCCTTGAAGTTTCTGATGGATGGATTCTCAAGCCATATCAAAGAAAGTGTAAGGGAGTACACCTTTGCCAAGGATCTCTAGTTTAAGCTGGAAGAAAAATACCAAAGGAGGAGTTAAGACAAAGAAAAGGAAACAAAAGTCAAGGACGAGTCGAAGCAAGGAGAAAAGGAGGAACAAGCTTCAAATGTAAGTGAAGGGAAGAACTCTTCTATTGGTGATAATTCCGATGATATTGAAATTCCCTTTATAGAAGATGAAAAATAAGATTTTTAAAGGTCAATAATGCATTTGCACGCACCCTATTAGATGTTGATCTCAAATTCAATCCAAGACTTAAGAAGAATATTTTGGGGTCATTTGAAAAGTACAAAAAGGAAACAGAGACATTGATCATGAGATTGAAACTCAAGAACAAACATTTGCAAGATGATATGGAAGATCAAAATGACGAAGTTAGAATATTGAAGACTAAATTAACAAAAGAACAAGGAGAGTCTAGTAAAGACCCTAAAGAACTTGAAGAGACAAGAAAGGTAAATATTGATTTGAAGACTTAGTTGGAGGAAACCAAAAGAGTAGAAGAAATCATGAAGCTACATCTAGAAGAAAAAGAGAAGACAAAAAAAAAGCTTGAGATGGAAGCTGTAAGTCTTAGAAATAAAATTGAAAAATCAAACAATCATTTGAAGTTAAATAACAACTTGTTTAGTTTGGATAAAATGTTGGATTGTCAAAGATCTCCCTTTGATAGATTTGGTCTTGGGTACAAGAAGAAAGAAGACAAATATGATGGTGGCACTTGGTCTCCCAAAACTCCAGAAGCAGGTCCATCTTCCTCCAAAGGTAAAGACAAAGCTGCTCCCCATGCACCTGTGCATGACGACAAAGAATTTGGAAGATAAAAAATGCTTGAGAAGTTAGCACTGCACCTCAAACAAAATTAAGAGAAGAGATGACTCCAAGGTGGAACCAAAGTTCCAAGTATGAAGATGGATTCAATGATTATTGTTTTTCTTGTCCTAAATTTGGTCATAGAGCTATGGGTTGCAGACTCTATGGGAAAAGAAGTGCTAGAAATCAAAGTGACAGAATGAGATGTTGCTGCAATTTGTCATACATTGAGATGCTACACTTATGGTGGTGTTGGCCAAAAATCCCAAGTATGTGCAAGTCCAAGAAGAGATCCTATGAGAAGGTTCTTGGAAGAAGAATGACGCAGGTAGATTTGAAACTCAAAGGACAAATGATAACAACCAAGGACATCCTAAGGTATGGGTGAGAAAGAATATCTTGCTAAATTTAAATGAAGTTGATGATCATTGCACAAATGAAGGTGGTTTCCATGTGGCAATCCATGCTTGAGGTCTTTTGAAGACCTTAGGTACACCTTGAGTCCATGAAATTGGAGGATGAATTCAATGGATGTTGACGAATACTCCAAGAAATTAGACAGGTACTAGGATCGAGATTGGAGAAGGACAACAAATGCATGGCATAAATGTTCAACTTGGCATATGGAGGTGTGAGCATGGATGAGAACATATAAAGATGAAAACATAAGTAATTCATACAAGATCATATTTGAGGTCTTAAGAAAGTTTGGCATTGTTCATTGAGGAAAAGAAGTAGTTGTCAAAAAATGGTTTGAATTGAATTGGATATTAAGAAGCAAAGAGTGGATCCAAGTTAGTTGAACTTGGAGCATTCATAGGGAAAGTAAAAAAAAACACAATGGTTAAATCTTGTGAAGCCTTTTTTAAGGCGCATCCGATTATTGGAAAAATGAAGATCTCTATGATTAGACAAAAAGGAAGATGCATGTTGATAGGGGGAGCTTGAAATGGTTAAAATAATTGTTGGAGCATGCTTGAGGGAGTGCAAGAGTTTGAATCTTGAAGAGAACATTTTTCATCAGGATTTAACAAGTTGGAGTAATGATGACAAGCTGATACATGCTTACCTTTTATGAATTTACTAAATGATTGAAGATAACTCTCTCCAGTTGTACTGTCACCTGCCCCAATTTTGTAAAAAAATATATTATCATATTTGATTTTATTTCAAGACAATATGTTAAATTTTATGCTAAGTTGTAAATGATGACTCACCAGAGTCAAGGATGTGAATGTAATTCTGAATATTTTAATTATAAATAAATAAAAGTGGAGACAACAGCTTGGGAGAGTTGTTAAAAGAGTGTTTACTGGTCAAGTTGGTGGATGTGACTAGGTGGAGAGCAAATAGACAAGTGGCAGCATCCTCAAACACTTCCAATGTTGCAAGTGGAAACCTCCCTACATTTGGGGTCATGATCCCCCAAGAAAGTGGGATCAGAGCAGGTGGCTCAATTAATGACAATTAACCCAAAAAGACCTAGGCAATCTTAATAAAAATACCCATTGAAGAGAGCTGAGGCTGCTCATTCCAAGAAGAGAACCATTCAGGTGAATGTACTTCAGAGGATTTCATTGGGAAGGGAATTTGTGGAATGTGTTTGAGGGGTAAACTGCAGAAAGTGATCTAGTGTGGATTTTCAACTGAAGGATCTTACTGATGAGTGCAGAGTTAGTACTGAGTCATTGGACTAGTATCTTGTTGCATGCTCCACTAGTTCTCAGCCAACAAGACCAGGAACAGGCTTGGGGGTCCCAAGAAGTCGTTGTTTGAGCGCTCTCCAGGAGTTGGTAGGGAGGAACGACCTCCTAACGCTGTTGTTGTCTAGCCTAAAACAGGTTCTACAGTCTTTTATTTACTGTGTTAAAAGTTTATATATGATAATGAATGAATAATTAATGATTTACATGTTTTGTATTGAACTGTTAAAGCTTGTAATCTTTTAGTTATTTGAATATTGAATCTATATTTGATGAAATAATCCTAACCTGTGTTTTTCCCCGTTTGGAATGGACCAGACCGTACTCTAGCACTGGCAGTATAATTTAAATAGATGAAAGATATGATAGAAATCTGATTTGAATAAAGTTATTATGTATTTCAGAATGTTGGAATCTTTTCTTTCCGTAGATAGTTGCTTTCAAAAAAGAATATTAATCTGCCTAGTTAGGTTTATTGTTTAAACCAGACTGTGTATTAAGAATGCTAGAAAAGGAAATAGCCATATTATTTTTACTAATAGCAATGTATTATATTCACGAGTTGTTCAAGTAGGTAAGTTATTTCTTTTATATAGTACTTTCTTTTGTAAACTACACTACTATCCTGAAACAAATAAGATAGAAACAACTCAGATATAATGCCTATCTTTTTATGTTAAGCAAAGAATTAAGTATGGTTCTTTTAGTTTATTTTTTTTACTAATAATAATAATAAACTTAACCCGCAACTATTCGAACACTAGATAGAGTTTAGTAACATATATATTTCTAAAGACAAATTAATCTAAAGATAAAGAGTATCTTAACAGAGAACTATATAGCTCCAACAGTAATTTATTTATATAATTAAAATAACTAAGATATGACATTAATTTGTGTTTAAGTTAATAAGTATTATAACAAGAAATGGTTTTGTAAACAGATTATGCATGTAAAGGAATAATGACAGGGTCGTAACCCTTATTTCATTTCTTAGTAAGCTAACAGAAATAATACTACTGAATGAACTAAACTAATACAGATTAGTCACAGTCTTTATTAAATAAGTGTATGCACAAATACAAGCTTAAGTATTTATATTATATACAGATAATAGTATTACATAAATAATATCGTTTATAAATTAACAATTCTTTAAACAAAATGAAGGAATCTTAAGTAAGAACCAGAGTTTAATTCATTAAACCCTAACCTGGAAATCCTTGAGTACTGAAATGGTTTAAAATTCTATTAACAGTAATCTAATCTGTTTTTTTACAGTACAGAAAGTATATTTTTACAAGTTAAATAGGGTTAAAACCATAGCTCATAATTCTAAGCTGGAATTACTCAGTTTTCTTTAAAATATACAAAACCATTACAGTAGTAACCCAAGATAAGCAGTAAACTTATTTATTTTTATATAACCATTAAAAGAACAATTTGAATTCATTTACACAGAGATAAAATACAATTACAAAAAGGAGAACAAGTTTAAGTTTAAGACAGATTGTCCTAAAGAAATTTACATTATATCCACGAGCCCGAAGGCCGAATGTAAGTCAAAACATTAACAAAGTACAAAAACTCAGCTAAGAGCCGAGTATCCACATCGTGCTTTGGAGTATGAACAAGTATAAACATAATATTACAAAACTGTAAGTTCAACCTTAATACGAGAGGAGAGATTTACAAGACATAGCTTAAATCCGAAGTCACCTTAAATCAAAATAAAAACTATAAAAATGGAGAACAACAACCCAATACTCGATGCAACACAACCGAGACTTTTTCCAACTGCAAGAGTCTGTACAAGAAGGGGGAACCATGTTTGAAATCGGAGCTTACCATGAATGATTCATGGAGCCATTTATGCAGCACGACAGTCAACCTTGGAGACAAGCCAACCTGCATTATAAATAACCAAAGTTATTTAAAAATCAGAAACCCTTATGCGGAAAAGAACAATAAACAACAATAGCTCTTAATTTTTTTTTCTCACCTTAACTGGAAGTGAAAACGATGGAGCCTAGGATGAACAATAACACCACGACCAACGCTAAAAAGAGCCAAACCCTCATTCTCCTCGAGATGGAGACGACGGGACTCTGGTGTTTTTCACAACTATTAGCAGAGGTGTGGGTAAGCCTGAACAAAGGCTGCAAAAAAGTCAATAAGCATGGAGTCGGACTGTTACCAGCACACAAGCAAGAAAACTAAAACCCTATGACGAAGGAGCTTTGCAATCACACACAATAAGCTCAAGCTTTCACCAATGACAGACCACGAAAGAAGGACAGAAAAAGAAGTCACAGGCGGACTGTAAAGCCATGTGCAAGGAGGGCAGTGAACTCTGACCAAAAGAAAGAAATTACAGTGAAGGCGAACAATAGAACCCAACTTAAGGGAGTAAGACACAACAAACACCAACGAGGGAGCCTCTGCAACTACTTTCCACTCACGGCTGCCATGGGATCTTGCAGAGCAGCCCACAGGGCCAACACAAATGTCAGAGCTCGAATAAGCCAAGGGTTAGGGTTGACAGCTATTTATGCAACCAGTGCATGGCCACAAAACTTCCACGTGGCCACAACATTATAATCATGCAGTGGGTCGACTTTCCATAGTCGCCTGCGTTTCATAATAATCATTTAATCACCTAATGATTTCATCAAATAGCATATGATGTTATAGTTTGCATGGGTTTCATATATTATGATAATTCTTTAACGTTAATATTTAGCTCATCATTGGCGTGGGTTCGCAACGTTATTATAATGTTGACTTAATACATAACATAATCCTTTAGCCACATAACCCAAAAGAAATACCTTATATAATTTATCGATAACCAATGTAATACTTGAGTACTTCGCATAGTATAGTTTTGAGTAGGATCATAAGTATTATACAAATGCAACATTAAAGAAATCTTTTATGTGGATAAACAGATAGTTTATGCATATTTATAAGTCTTAGAAACTAGCAAAGCTTTGTAGCAAACTATGTAATGGCAAGGGAAATGTAAGAACATTTCATATGAGCTCTTTTACTTAATACAAATCCATGGGATCTTATCTTAGAATTTGTGGTTGTTTCTCATTACTTGGATTATAGTTTCACATTATTCCTGAGATTTAGCATAAGATGAAAAGATTGGCTCTAGAAGAAAAACACCAACCTTGAAAGTTATTCATGGACAGAAGTTAATACAGGAAATGTATTATAGAATTGATAGGACATGCATTAAAAAACAAAAAACAAAGTTTATTAAGCAGTTGGTTATAATAGTATTATAAATTGATAATGTATAATACTGATAGAATGATGATCATAGCATTATAGGTTATGCGCTCTAAATAGAAGTAACTCACAACAAATATCATAGGTTGTGAACCAATGGAAGCATTTACTGTTACTATTTAGATTTAAGAAGGAAACTCTGTTACTAGTATTTCTTTGACAAGAATATCTAAAAGAAAAAGAAACTACTTGTTTACCTCAAAGAAGTAGCTTGATATATATCAGCTTATTTTACTAAGCTAGTTATTTGCAAATAGTATTATGGTTGGATGCTTATGGAATTAAAGACGTGATTCGATCTTTCATACCTATGAAACCTGTAAGAACAAGCAAGCTTCTTACATTAGCTTAAAACGTTAAGTAAGCCCCAGAATTCAAAGACAGTTCCACCTACTTGTCACAAATTAAAACTCATCAGTAAAATTGGAAATAAGATGTATTGCACAAGTTAAACCTAAACCTTGTAACAAACAGTTTAATGCTGAATTAACTAAATCAAGATTATGTATAAACTAATCTGATAACTGTGTCTTACATAGCTAACTATTAGCTGTTAGTAAACCGCAGTCTTAGCATTTAATGTATTGACAAAATTTTAAATTTTTGTGAAAATTTGGGGTTTTGACATGTGGTATCAGAGCACAAGGTTCAAACACTAGGCCTTGATGCAACCCAACTAGCTTTTAGGAAACAGTAACTGAATTATTATGCTAACGTATTTTTTTTCTTTTAAATGTTATTCAACAGAGAATTGTTTTCTGAAGTTTAACAGGCAGGTATGGAAAGGCTGGAAGAGTATGCAGAGGAGGAGTCTCTAGTTATTGAAAGAGGAAATCTATCAAGAGATCCTATACCAGAGGATTTAACTACCAATTTCTCATAATTGTTACAGACTGTAAAGGACCTAAAACTGAAATGGAGTCTGTAAAGCGAGAAAATGAAAGGATTCTGAGGGCTCAAGAAGAGCTTGATTAGATCCTAACTTAGAAGTTTCAAATTGAGGTTAGGGGTAGAAGAACCAAAACAGAAGATATCAGTCATCAACGTAAATCTAAAAAGATGAAACATACTAAAACTAAAAGTAGTTCATCTTCTGAAGTGTTTGGTGAATAACGAAACTATCATACTGCCTGTGACAGTAGTGATGATAATCAGTACACTAAAAAGAGAAAATACAAACCTTACGAGGATATTTTTCAGAGAATTCAAAAAGATAAAAACACCAACCTTTAATGGAGAGACTGAGAAGGGGGAGGAAGCTAAATCCTGGTTAGCTGGGATGAAGAAGTACTTCCAAATATATAACTATTTTAACCAGTTAAAGGCTAGAATGGCTATATATAACCTCTCAGGAAAGACTGACATTTGGTGGCAAGACTTGAAAAGAGTTAAGGGAATAAAAGAGAAAAATGTAAACTGGAGTACCTTTAAGAGGTATTTCAAAAAGAAATTCCTGTCTAAGCAGTATTATGAGGAGAGAGCCAAAGAGTTTTATGAGCTAAAGTTAGGATCAATGACAATGAAGGATATGAATAGCAAGTTCTTAATTCTACATAGGTATGTACCATACCTTGTAGATGAGAAACCAAAGGTACAATGATTCCTTAGCTGTCTACCTTATCATATTAAATATAGAATTGAATATGATAACCCAAAGACCTTGGAGGAAGCTATGAGAAAAGCTAACTTCTATTTTGAGCAGAATCGAAAGAAAGAAAGCTTGGCCAACTGGAAGGCTAAGAAAAATAATAATTAGTTTGAACAAAAGAAGAAGGATTTTGTGCCTAATAAAAATTCTAAGAATAATAAGGCCAAAAACTATCCTAATAACAATAACTTCCAAGGAAATAGGAACAATACACCCAACAACCAGAACAATCCTAAAGGTAAGGAATTTGCAAATAATCAGGGAAATTTTACCAAGAATTTTGAGTGCAAAGAGCCTATCAAGTGCTAGGAGTGTAATAACCCACACTATGCTTCAGTCTGTCCAAACCGAAAGAAGACTATTAGCAACATTCATACCATACATGAGGAGATGACCGTTGGGGAACTAACAAGGAGCATGCCTAGAATCAACGCAGCCTTGGAGAACCGACAAGCTGAATATTAGACTTCCATGGTGGAACTAGAAGGTATGATAAATCAAACCCCTGTAACTATTTTGATTGATCTAGGAGCTAGTCTCAGTTATATTGCACCTAAAATAGTAGAAACATGTAAATTATCTATTGAAAAATTTGAGAATTCATGGTTAGTTCAGTTAGCCACTCGTGCTAAAAGAAAAGTAACTTGTTTTGCTAAAGAATGTGCAATAGTTATGGATAAATTTGAAACTGTTGTTAAACTTAATGTTTTGTCTCTTGGTGCTTATGATTTGCTGATTGGTATGGACTGGTTAGAACAACATAGAGTAATTCTAAACTGTTATGATAAAACTTTCACATGCTTAAATAGTGATGAAAAACCAGTAAGTGTTAATGGAATACCTAGAAAAACCACCATAAGGCAGATTTCTGCCCTACAACTTAAGAGAGTTGTTAGAAAGGGATGTAAAGCTTATGTAGTAACAATTACTGATGATGAAAGTATAATTAAAACAGATAAGTTAAAAGTGGATGACATACCAGTTTTAAAAGAATATGTTGATGTATTCCCAGAAGAAATTCCAGGATTACCTCCGAAAAGGGAATTAGATTTCACCATTGAGCTGGTACCGGGTGCAGTACCTAGCTCAAAGGCCCCTTATCGAATGAACATACTCGAACTTAATGAATTAAAATCTCAATTAAAATAATTAATTGATAAAAAAATATATTCGACCAAGTGTGTCTCCCTGGGGGGCACCTGTCATCTTCGTTAAGAAGAATGACAGAACTATGCGACTTTGAATAGATTACTGTCAATTAAACAAGATGACCATAAAAAATCGATATCTGTTACCCCGCATAGATGATCTGTTTGATCAACTACGTGGAGCCACGATGTTTTCAAAAATAGATTTAAGGTCTGGATATCATCAAGTAAGGATTAAAGATGAATACATCTTTAAAACAGCTTTCAAAACTAGATATGGTCATTACGAATTTGGCATAATGCCATTCGGGCTTACTAATGCCCCAGTTGTTTTCATGTGTTTAATGAACAACGTGATGCATAAGTATTTAGATAAGTTTGTGGTCATGTTTATCAACGACATTCTAATCTATTCAAAAACTGAAGAAGAACATAAAGAACATCTAAAAATTGTTTTGCAAGAGTTGCGAGAACATCCACTCTTCGCAAAGTTTAGTAAATGTGATTTCTTCAAGGATAAGATTCAGTATTTAGGTCATGTAGTGACCAAGGAAGGAATTTTTGTAGATCCTGAAAAGATAAGGGCAATCGAAGATTGGCCGGTTCCTAAGGATGTGACGAATGTTCGATCTTTCATGGACATTACTGGTTACTACCGGAGGTTCATTGAAGGTTTTTCAAGAATAGCAAATCCAATAACTTCCTTGCAGAAGAAGGGAAAGAAGTTTGACTGGAATAAAAAATGTGAAGAAAGCTTTAAAAAATTAAAAACTTTATTAACCAGTGCACCTATTTTAAGAATAGCAGATCCTAATAAAGAATTTGTAGTGTGCACTAACGCCTGTAATGATGGCTTAGGTGGTGTTCTGACTCAAGAAGGGCATGTTATTGCCTATGAGTCTAGAAAGTTAAAAGTTCATGAAAAGAATTATGCAACATATGATCTGGAATTAGCAGTTGTAATACACGCCTTAAAGATGTGGCGACATCACCTAAATGGCGGAAAATTTGTTTTAATGACTGACAATAAAGGGTTGAAGTATCTTTTAGATCAGCCAAATTTAAATGCCAGACAAGCTAGGTGGTTAGCTTTCTTAAGCGAGTATGATTTTGAAATTCAGCATATAAAAGGTGAAGAAAATAAAGTTGCTGATGCATTAAGTAGGAATGCAAGGCTGAATTGTGCAGCAGCTATCATCACCTATGTTTCGGACTTGGATGAACAGCTTAAAGAAGAAATAGAACAAGATGAAATTTACCAAAACTTGCAAGCTAAAGCTAAAGAAAATCCAACAGAAAACTTAATTAAAGGTTACAGTTTAAATGAAAAGGAATTTTTACTGTATAAAGATGGAATGTATGTACCTAACGTACCTAAAGTTAAGCTGTTAATTCTGGATGAAATTCATAAAACACCATAGTTAGGTCATCCAGGTTATCAAAAGACTATAACTATGTTAAGAAAAGAGTATTTCTGGCCAAATATGAAAACTGAAGTAGCAGAATATATTGCTAAGTGTTTTGAATGTCAATAAGTAAAAACTGAATATCAACACCCAATTGGTTTGCTTCAGCCATTACCCATTCCTAGCTGGAAATGGGAGATAATTAGTCTAGATTTTATTATTGGGCTGCCTAAAAATCAAAATCAGAATGATTCTATCGTGGTAGTAGTTGATAAGTTAAGCAAAGCAACTCACTTTATACCTGTTAAAACTACTTATAAAGCTGCAAACATAGCTGATATTTTTCTAAAACAGATTTTTCGATTACATGGAGTACCAAAAGTCATAATCTCATATAGAGATCCTAAGTTTATAGGAAACTTTTGGAAGTCTTTGTTTAAAGGGTTAAACACCACATTAAATTTTAGTACTTCTTTCCATCCTCAAATAGATGGACAAACTGAAAGGGTAAACCAAGTATTAGAAGATCTATTAAGAATGTATGTGAAAGACCAGCTTGGTAAATGGGAGGACTATTTGCATCTGGTAGAATTTGCTTATAATAATAATTATCAGACATCAGCTAGATTTAGTCTTTTTGAAATTTTGATATGGATGGAAATGTAATACTCCTATCTCTTGGAGTAATCCAGTAGATAGATTGGTATTAGGTCCATAACTATTAAAAGAAATGGAAGAAATTGTAAAACAAGTGCAGGAAAATCTGAAAGTGGCACAGGATCATCTGAAAAGTCAAGTAGACTTAAAAAGAACTCCAAAGGAGTTTCAGGTAGGTGGACATGTGTTCATCAAGGTAAGGCCCAAAAAGAGCTCTCTGAGATTGGGGAGTTGTGCAAAATTGGCACCTTGCTACTGTGATCCATTTGAAATTCTGTCTAAGATTGGACAAGTAGCTTATCAATTAGCATTACCACCTAATTTAAGAGTACATAATGTTTTTCACATTTCCATTTTAAAGAAATATGTTCATAATGCTATTCATGTTGTTAACTAGAATCGTGTACAGGTGGAACCAGAAGGAAATTTTCTGGTGGAACCGGATTGTATCCTTGGGAGGAGGGAGATTACACTTAGGAACCGCACCATTGGACATGTGAAGATGCAATGGAAGCACCTAAGTCTAGAGGAAGCCACCAGGAAATTGGAAAGTAAAATGTGAGATGCATATCCAATTCTGTTCTAGGGGAATTTTGAGGATGAAGAATAAATAACATCGAGGACGATGTTATATTCTAAGGGGGTGTGTATGTCACATGCCCCAATTTTGTAAAAAAATATATTATCATATTTGATTTTAGTTCAAGACAATATGTTAAATTTTATGCTAAGTTGTAAATGATGACTCAACAGAGTCAAGGATGTGAATGTAATTCTGAATATTTTAATTATAAATAAATAAAAGTGGAGACAACAGCTTGGGAGAGTTGTTAAAAGAGTGTTTACTGGTCAAGTTGGTGGAGGAGACTGGGTGGAGAGAAAATAGACAAGTGGTGGCATCCTCAAACACTTTCAATGTTGTAGGTGGCAACCTCCCTACATTTGGGGTCATGATCCCCCAAGAAAGTGGGATCAAAGCAGGTGGCTCAATTAATGACAATTAACCCAAAAAGACCTAGGCAATCTTAATAAAAATACCCATTGAAGAGAGCTGATGCTGTTCATTCCAAGAAGAGAACCATTCAGGTGAATGTACTTCAGAGGATTTCATTGGGAAGGGAATTTGTGGAATGTGTTTGAGGGGTAAACTGCAGAAAATGATCTAGTGCGGCTTTTCAGCTGAAGGATCTTACTGCTGAGTGCAGAGTTAGTACTGAGTCATTGGACTAGCATTTTGTTGCATGCTCCACCAGTTCTTAGCCAAGGAGACCAAGAACATGCACGGGGGTCTTGAGAAGTCGTTGTTTGAGCGCTCTCCAGGAGTTGGTAGGGAGGAACAGCCTCTCAACGCTGTTGTTATCCAACTTAAAACAGGTTCTACAGTCTTTTATTTACTGTGTTAAAAGTTTATATCTGAGAATGAATGAATAATGAATGATTTAAATGTTTTGTAGTGAACTGTTAAAGCTTGTAATCTTTTAGTTATTTGAATATTGAATCTGTATTTGATGAAATAATCCTAACCTGTGTTTTTCCCCGTCTGGAATGGACCAGAACGTACTCTAGCACAGACAGTATAATTTAAATAGATGAAAGATATGATAGAAAACTGATTTGAATAAAGTTATTATGTATTTCAGAATGTTGGAATCTTATCTTTCTGTAGATAGTTGCTTTCATAAAAGAATATTAATCTACCTAGTTAGGTTTATTGTTTGAACCAGATCGTGTATTAAGAATGCTAGAAAAGGAAATAGCCATATTATTTTTACTAATAGCAATGTATTATATTCACGAGTTGTTCAACTAGGTAAGTTGTTTCTTTTATACAATAGTTTCTTCTATAAACTACACTACTATCCTAAAACATAGAAGATAGAAACAACTCAGATATAATGCCTATCTTTTTATGTTAAGCAAAGAATTAAGTATGGTTCTTTTAGTTTATTTCTTTTATTGATAATAATAATAAACTTAACCCGCAACTATTCAAACCCTAGATATAGTTTAGTAACATATATATTTCTAAATACAAATTAATCTAAAGATAAAGAGTATCTTAATAGAGAACTATATAGCTCCAACAGTAATTTATTTATATAATTAAAATAACTAAGATACGACAGTAATTTGTGTTTAAGATAATAAGTATTATAACAAGAAATGGTTTTGTAAACAAATTATGCATGTAAAAGAATAATGACAGGGTCGTAACCCTTATTTCATTTCTTAGTAAGCTAATAGAAATAATACTACTGAATGAACTAAACTAATACAGATTAGTCACAGTCTTTATTAAATAAGTGTATGCACAAATACAAGCTTAAGTATTTATATTATATACAGATAATAGTATTACATAAATAATATCGTTTATAAATTAACAATTCTTAAACAAAATGAAGGAATCTTAAAGTAAGAACCAGAGTTTAATTCATTAAACCTTAACCTGGAAATCCTTGAGTACTGAAATGGTTTAAAATTCTATTAACAATAATCTAATCTATTTTTTTACAATACAAAAAATATATTTTTACAAGTTAAATAGGGTTAAAACCATAGCTCGTAATTCTGAGCTGGAATTACTCAGTTTTCTTTAAAATATACAAAACCATTACATTAGTAACCCAAGATAAGCAGTAAACTTATTTATTTTTATATAACCATTAAAAGAACAATTTAAATTCATTTACACAGAGATAAAATACAATTACATAAAAGAGAATGAGTTTAAGTTTAAGACAGACTGTCCTAAAGATATTTACATTATATCCACGAGCCCGAAGGTCGAATGTAAGTCAAAACATTAACAAAGTACAAAAACTCAACTAAGAGCCAAGTATCCACATTGTGCTTTGGAGTATGAACAAGTATAAACATAATATTACAAAACTATAAGTTCAACCTTAATACAAGAGGAGAGCTTTACAAGACATAGCTTTAAGCCGAAGTCACCTTGCGAACAACAAGGGTTTAAATCAAAATAAAAACTATAAAAATGGAGAACAACAACCCAATACTGGGTGCAACATGGCCGAGACTTTTTCCAACTGCAAGAGTCTGTACAAGCAGGGGGAACCATGTTCGAAACTGGAGCTTACCGTGAACGATTCGTGGAGCCATTTATGTAGCATGACGGTCAACCTTGGAGACGAGCCAACCTTCATTATAAAGAACCAAAGTTATTTAAAAATCAGAAACCCTTATGCGGAAAAGAACAATAAACAACAATAGCTCTTAATTATTTTTTTGCTCACCTTAACTGGAAGTGAAAATGATGGAGCCCCGAACGAACAGTAACACCACGACCAACGCTAAAAAGAGCCAAACCCTCATTCTCGCCGAGGATGGAGATGGCGGGACTCTGGTGTTTTCACAACTATCAGCAGAGGTGTGGGTAAGCCTGAGCAAAGGCTGCGAAGAAGTCAATAAGCATGGAATTGGATTGTTACCAGCATACAAGCAGGAAAAGTAAAACCCTACGACAAAGGAGCTTTGTAATCACACACAATAAGCTCAAGCTTTCACCAATGACAAACCACGATAGAAGGACAAAAAAAGAAGTCACAGGCAGACCGTAAAGCCATGTGCAAGGAGGGCAGTGAACTCTGACCAAAAGAAAGAAATTACAGTGAAGGAAAATAATAGAACCCAACTCAAGGGATTAAGACATGACAAACACCAGCGAGGGATCCTCTGCAACTACTTTCCACTCACGGCCGCCATGGGAGCTTGCAGAGCAGCCCACAGGGCCAACGCAAATGTTGGAACTCAAATAAGCCAAGGGTTAGGGTTGACAACCATTTATGCAACCAGTGCATGGCCAAGAAACTTCCACGTGGTCGCAACATTATAATCATGCAGTGGGTCGACTTTCCATAGTCACCTGTATTTCATAATAATCATTTAATCACCAAATGATTTCAACAAATAGCATATGATCTCTATAGTTTGCATGGGTTTCATACATTATGATAATTTTTTAACGTTAATATTTATCTCATCATTGGCGTGGGTTTGCAACGTTATTATAACGTTGACTTAATACATAACATAATCCTTTAGCGTCGTAACCCAAAAGAAATACCTTATATAATTTATCAATAACCAATGATATGAGATATCGCTAGTAAAAGCTAGTGAGGATTATGTTTCTTTTTACATAGTAAGTTATACTAATGAGTATCGTGGGGAGACATTGCTAAGTTATATTAACATTATCGTTAGTTATATGCATAATATATATGTGAGTATTAACCCCTTTATGAATAGTTACAAACCATCAAAGCTTATAGTAATATCATCATTGTGAAATATGGTGTAATAACTAAGTTGTTACCTATAGTATTTTAAGATAAATTATGAAATCATTGACTTATAAATAGTCAAGTTAATGGTGTAAGAATAACTATATTTTAGTTCCAGTTCTTTTCATGGTGATACAAATTAATACCCAGCATTCAACTTGAGTACTTCGCATAGTATAGTTTTGAGTAGGATCATAAGTATTATACAAATGCAACATTAAAGAAATCTTTTATGTGGATAAACAAATAGTTTATGCATATTTATAAGTCTTAGAAACTAGCAAAGTTTTGTAGAAAACTATGTAATGGCAAGGGAAATGTAAGAACATTTCATATGAGCTCTTTTACTTAATACAGATCCATGGGATCTTATCTTAGAATTTGTGGTTGTTTCTCATTACTTGGATTATAGTTTTACGTTATTCCTGAGATTTAGCATAAGATGAAAAGATTGGATCTAGAAGAAAAACACCAACCTTGAAAGTTATTCATGGACAGAAGTTAATACAGGAAATGTATTATAGAATTGATAGAACATGCATTAAAAAAAAAAAAAAACCTAAGTTTATTAAGCAATTGGTTAGAATAGTATTATAAATCGATAATGTATAATACTGATAGAATGATGATCATAGCATTACAAGTTATGTGCTCTAAATAGAAGTAACTCACAACAAAGATCATAGGTTGTGAACCAAGGGAAGCATTTACTGTTACTATTTACATTTAAGAAGGAAACTCTGTTACTAGTATTTCTTTGACAAGAATATCTGAAAGAAAAAGAAACTACTTGTTTACCTCAAAGAAGTAGCTTGATATATATCAACTTATTTTACTAAGCTAGTTATTTGCAAATAGTATTATGGCTGGATGCTTATGGAATTAAAGACGTGATTCGATCTTTCATACCTGTGAAACCTGTAAGAAAAAGCAAGCTTCTTATGTTAGCTTAAAATGCTAAGTAAGCACCGGAATTCAAAGACAGTTCCACCTACTTGTCGCAAATTAAAACTCATCAGTAAAATTGGAAAGAAGATGTATTGCACAAGTTAAACACAAGTTAAACCTAAACCTTGTAACAAACAGTTTAATGCTGAATTAACTAAATCAAGATTATGTATAAACTAATCTGATAATTGTCTCTTACATAGCTAACTATTAGCTGTTAGTAAACCACAGTCTTAGCATTTAATGTATTAACAGAATTTTAAATTTTTGTGAAAATTTGGGGTTTTGACATCTACTAACATCTGATTGTATGAGTTGGTATCAATTGGTATTAGCAGCTACAACATATTGAAGCAAAGAAGATAGTTAAGGACGAAGAAGTATATCTGAAAACAAAAAGTTTCTACAACATCATACTTGATAATAAGGGAGGCAATATGTTGAAGCAGGTTGGTGAAATTGTCATCAATACGTGACTATCTCTTGGGGGCATCCATAAAATGTGCAAGAACTTCCCAATCCTTGGATATGATTGGAAAACAAAATGACTCTTTCTTCAAGCCCTATTGAAGACATAGAAGTAATTCTACAATGAAGCCTGAAGATCCAAAATCAATACAAAACTTGAAAGATATATTTGAAGAACAATTACAGCCTGGCATAACAGAATTAAAGAAAGTTAGAATTATGATGAAGGTGGACAAAGCTGAGAAGGATAAATATGATATACAACAACAAATATATGGTAAATGGATAATATGTATATTGAAGATAACAAGGTACAAGGATGATCTCAAAGAAACACACCCAACTCAGTTAAAGGGGGATTTTGTTTAAAATAGTTACAGCAGCACACGATAGGGGGAGCATCACTCAACAAGTGATGATCAAACAATATAAGCCTAGATTAGAAGTTGACATGGAAGTATTCAAGGATACATTTCTTTGGGTTTTGTGAAGCTAATTAATCGCTAAATGATTAGCCCTTTGTCATTAATGTCAAAAGGGGAGAGAAAGTTTGGTTGCCATCAATGACAAAGGGGGAGATTGATGAATATGGTTGTCATTGATGACAATACATTAATGACAAAGGACAAATTGTGACATGAAGGACATGATGATAAAGGACAACCATTGATAGCGTGAAAAGTGGCAAACGTTATGAAGATAAGACATGGTACAAGACAAAGGACAAGGAGGACATGACAAAGGTTGAAGTGTGGAAAATGAAGGACATGGAGACAATGTTATGGACAAAGCAAAGGATGAGGACATGGCATGATGGTGATATGGAAAAGAACAATAAGGCAAAGGACAATGACATGAATAACACACATGTTGACATCGCTAGAAAAATGAAGGACATGACATTGGATAGCAAAGGTGACTAGGAAAGCATGGATACAAGGACATGGAAGACAAACATGGCAATTGTTGATATGGACAAGACAATGACAAATGATAGGCATTGATGACATGGACAAAGGACATATGAATGGAAGCATGTTGGAAAACTCTCCAACATGGACATGATAAAATAAGTGTAAAGAATTAAAACAAAATTTCAAAATGCCTGAGAAGTCGTCCCAACAGACATGAGTTTAAATATTAATTTAAAAATAAATATATAGATATGTCGGCTCCAAACCATGATAGAAAACGAGTATAAATACCCAGTGACACTTTATTAAAAAACTAGAATTGTGAGAGCTCTGAAATTCACTGTTTACTGAGGAATTTCGACCTGTTTACTGAGGAACTTCAGGCTGCTCACTGAGGAATTTTGGGTATATATAGCAGCTCTGAGTTAGCCGCAGTAAAGCATGAAGTATGGATTTCGGTGGAGTCCATGAACGCTGAATTTTGAGGAGTGTTGTAGATTGTGGCAGCAACTGGTGTTTTTATAGTTGTATCTTCTATTTTTTATCTCTGATTTTCGAACATATGATGGGCTAGATGCAGTTTGTGGCATTTTAATATCTTTGCTTTAGATGGAGATCTGAAAAGTGAAAGTGATAAAGCTCTGATTTCGGGTGTGAATTGTTGGAGCCACAAAAGAAAAAGGAGCAGTAGATGATGACAAGGTAAAGTAAGTAACTGATATTCAGTGGAAGATAAGAAGAAGCTATACAAGTTCACAACACTTATCTTGTTTTATATAACAACAAACAATGAGTTCACTCAGTTATAAAATAAGTTGTATGTGGAGAAGATAGGTTTCTAAAGATCTCTTGAACTTAAACGATATACGAGCAGACCTTGATAGTTGGCATGTAAAAACTTATGTAGACACGAGCATTAATACTAATCAATTGGCAATGTTTTGTGCAAAATGATATGATTGAGGACAAACTGATGACATGTTTGTGACAAAGTTAACAAATTGGCAGATTTGATCGGTTTGAAATGAATATTGACAAGACAAATGACATGAGGAGATTCTAGAAGACATGAGCATTTGGATTGTGCAATGAGAAGTGATAATGTGCTATGATGATATTCACAAGGCAGTGACAAGTTGTCAAGCAGAGATGAGCAAAGGTCAATTATAGAGCGATTAGATTGGTGACAAGACTAACAATGATGACATGTAATTGATGAGATGTAATGTGATAAGAATGTGTGTGTAAATACAATCTGGGCCTTGTACCATTTTTCTTACTTGGATCTGAGAAAAAGATCAAGCTGAGTCTTGGAATAGAAGTTGGTGCTTCTGATTCAATTGAATATGATAGATCCCACGGTTGTAGCCGTTTGAATCAAATATAAGAAGATTACATTTTTTATACTGTGATGTGTTTCTGATGATGTCACTTGATAGTATGAATGACATATTTAGATTTGATGAATGATTATGATAGCTTAGTGATTGATGAACACATTTAAGTGAAATTGTTGAATGATATATATGTTAAGTATTTAAGAAGTTGAAATTGTCAAAAGTGTTGGCCCACTGATTCACCCACCCTCTCAATGTTCCATTGTGTCTAACATTAGAGACCTGGCAAACAAAGGCAGGGCCAACAATCAGGCTAAGGAGGTTGTTTTGTTAAGCCTTAACCAAGAGGCGGCCCCGCATGAAAGGTTGGGGAGGGGGTTGTACCCTCCTACAATCAAGCCAACAAAAATGGTGGCAGTCATGCAGATAAGGGATGTGCTCGTGAGAGGGAGAGCGAGATCAGCGAGGCTTTTGATGTGGGTACATCCTCCAGTAAGATGAAGATGGGACAGGGAGGATGCCTCCCATGAACCCATGTGATCTCAACCCTTTATATTCGCTCAGACAAGGTGAGAGAAAAAGTAGAACTCTAGAAGGAGAAAGCTTTGATAGGAAAATTCATAGGAATATGGTCGAAAGAAAAAGATCTGGTGCGATGAATCAAAAGTACCTGGAATCCCAAAGGGAATTATGATCTACACCTGGGATATAAGGGGTTATCCACAATTAACTTCTTCAATCAAGAGGATTTGGACAAGATCCTTGAAGGTGGTCCTTATTTCTTTTTCTCGGCAGGGTTCTACCTTAGACCATGGAAGGAAATGTTTAACCTTGAGAAAAAGGACATGAGGGTAGCCCCATTGTCGATC
Source organism: Pseudotsuga menziesii (assembly GCA_001517045.1). Classification (NCBI taxonomy): domain Eukaryota; kingdom Viridiplantae; phylum Streptophyta; class Pinopsida; order Pinales; family Pinaceae; genus Pseudotsuga; species Pseudotsuga menziesii. Next base: position 239,702 of record LPNX010090598.1, read on the forward strand.
TATTTGTTTTCCCTCCCTTGTGAGTATTGGGATCTGGAGATATTGCAAGATATAGGAAACATGTTAGGGGAATTCGTAAAAGTAGCATAACAAATAAAACAACAAAGGTATACAATGTTTGCTCGTATCTATGTTTACATGGACCTTTCTAAAGAGATCCCTGAAGCTATCGGCCTGAACATGGAAGATGAGGAATGGTTACAACTAATAGATTATGAACACATCATGTTCAGATGCAGGAAGTGCCATCACCCACAAGGGAAGGTGGAGGACAAAGAGGGTTTTGTCCAAGTCCAGAGTAGAAGGAAGAATAAATTGGTCCCGTAGTAGCAGCAAATCAAGGGTCACCAAGGAGGAGACCTAACCAATAGTAACCCTTTTAAGATATTGGAAGAGAGGGAGGAAAAAGAGGAGAAGGGGAGCATGGCATATGCCCTAGTTCTTTCAAAGAACAAAGAAAAGGAGGAGGGAGGTAAGAAGAAACAACCCTGTTAGAACCCAAAATTGATCAATTCGTATGCCTTATATCTTCTTATATGATGTCTGTGACAGTCGTATACCCCTCATTTTGTATGAATTTGGTTCAAACATTCAATTAAATCAATATCTAAATACCCATAACTTGTATTTAATAGTTCTCTTGTTTTTAGTTAAGTTTTGAGAGTTTTTAATGCACAATCTCATTTATTATATTATATTCATGTACTAACGTTGATGTTCCATCACCAGGATGAACGTTTCAATGATAATCCCTTTATGAGAATCGTCATCAACAACGAGCAATGCAAATCAAATTTGGAACTCTACACTTCTGGTACCTGTTCCAGTACCTAATCCGACAGTCAATCCAATGCCCATATTTTTAGCAGTGAATATTTCTGAACTGCCATATTGCGCTCGAATGGTGTGCAAGTGGGAGTATATCTCTTTGAACGGTTTAATTGGTTTGAAGACAAACTATTCATCTACAAAACCCAGAAATACTTTCACCAAATTCACAACCACCAGAGAGATATCGAAGGTGCATTTTTCCATTTTTTGTCAAATTGAGTTTTCTGAGTTGGTTGTTTCTGGGTTGTTTGAATGAATTTTGAAAATGGGGAAGTTTGTTTCAGGTTGTTCATACTTAATGTAAGTGTATAAATGATAGGAAGGTGCAGGGATGTATATGTGATGGGGAATAACTGCTAGATAGAACCGAGTATAGGAAAATGTAATACATTGTTTGCTTAATAGAACAAGAACACATTTCTTCTTTTAGTTTATGACTCTAATTAATTCTGCAGTTTGTTTATGAGAATGGATTGATAATTAGTTCTCAATGCAGCTTGGATAGGAATGCCCCCCTGCCCAGGTTTGCAAATGCATCTTAAGACATAATATAGAGATTGTTGTAGATTCTTTTGTCAAAAGTTTGATTAATTTCTAGCAATTTAATTTCGTTCATGCTTATGATTATGGAATTTTCATTCAATTGCAATAGTTAAGGAATAATAAGTTTGCAGTTAGCAGCTTGAGTGATTTCAACTCAGTTTCATTTCTTAGCAGAATATGTTATACATTGCTTCAATTTATTTGAAATCATGTATTGAAGCCTTGAAGTTGTAAGGATTGGTTGTTGGTTTAAGTAACTTTCACATTCAAATAATTATTTGACAGTTACAACTGGGTTCAAGAAAATATTTATATGCATATCATAATATCAAATTAAGTGATTTGGTGAAACCTGAAAGCAATGATTTAGGACATCAAGTGTTGACTTAAGATCCTTGTCCTGAGAAATCAATGGAACGAGTTTCGATCCTGATTGCATTTATAAATTCATTCTTCTCAGTTATTTCTAATGATGGCTCGAAGTTGGATATGATGAGGAAATGAGTGAGGAAGGAAATTTTTGGATCTTTTTCCCTTTCAGAAACTAATTCAATTAACTGGGGCAGATATAAAGATCAAACTGATAATTGTAAAAAGGTTACTACAATTAGACTACTTCAAGTGGATTGTTGTAAAGAATTTCATTGAATTAATAGCAACATTTTCATTGGATAGACGAGGGAGTGTGAAGGTTTAAGAATTGCGATAGAAATACAAAAATGCTCCATTCCTGTACATATTATACTGGTCCCTCTATGTCTGCCTTCTCGGGTTGACAATTTAGTGTTAGCTATTATTGGTGATATGTTTTTACTGACATTTTTGGCATTGTTGTTGGGGAGGTGCTAAAAAGGATTGGAGAACAGATCTTGTGTTGTTTCTGCCGGAGGCTAGGGAGGAAAGGAACGGTAAGACAAAAGGTAAGAACCTACACATCTACTATAGTGGGTTCCTCCAAATATTTTCCAGGTATTTAGATTTTATTAGTCACTTTAGAAGTAAGGAGTGCTTTCATTTTAGTAGTGTGCAAGTGCGCCTTTCAACAGTATGAGATTCCTTTTCAAGCAAGTTTGCTCTTGATTTCAATAGAGTGAAGTTTTCTCAAGCAAGTTTTCAATGTAGTAGTGTGTGGTTACTTTTACAAGTTGTGGTGAGATTCAGTTTTGCTAAGGGTTTATTTCAGCATGCCTTTACTTTCAACAATCAGATGAGTTGGTGTGTAAGATCAGTTTTAAAGTTGAGGATTTATTTTTAAGGGTTAAGTATATATTCAATTTTGAAGTTAAATATTTTTCTTAATCTTTTTTGAAGGTTGAGTGGCTTGTAAATTTTTTTATTTCCAAGAATATAGTAAAATTCCCCATACTTTAGTAGAGAAGGATTAGTAAAAACCAACAAAAAGCACTCAGATGGATTCAAGAATTGTTGAAAGAAGACAATTGTTGCTTCAACAACTGTCTAATATTTTGATGGAGCTTGAATATTTATCTATAACTCATGAAGAAAAAGACAAATCAACAGATCTAGCAGAATCCTTGAAGCATGCATGCCTACCTGTAAAAGAGGCCAAGAAGTTAGAAACTTTATCAGATTAAGAGCAAGTAGTTGAACCATAAATTCAAGTATTTCTTAAGTGTTTTTTCCCTATGTGTAATCAATAATACATAGATCAAATATTTAAATATTTGTAGTGTGTGACAGAGATAATGATACATGATGATAATATGGGAAAACCTTTGGGTCAAGGCATACAAGATTTTATACAAAATTGGTTTCAATCTATTACGAGGCCTCAAGAAAGATTCCTTCTTCAGTCTCTCTTGGATCTGGCAATATAAATATTCCTGGTTCCTCGTATCCACTTAGAAGTTCAAGTAAAATTCCTTGATTTGGATATTAGGTTGTTTTCTATTTTGATGCGTGAATGGCTACTCTCGAAATCAACCTTTACTTGAAGGAAGATTTGTTTTTCAAGTAGGTAGGATTAAAATGCTGCAAGCAGTTCGTAAAAATCCAACAATCCTTTATTTTTAAAATAAATGAAAGAATAAAGCAATTAGTTGGTTTGATAATCTTGTTCTTCACAGAGTTCAAATTCTCAACATCATTTCTCCTATACCAAAGATGGACATCGACAATCCATATAGTTTATGGGAGGACAACTTCAACAATCAATCAACAACTTCTTGGAGGATATAGTCACCATCTGGTCTTGATCTGCACATATGGTACATTTACAATAACAATATTGAGGTATGCATTTTTAAACCTCTTGATTTAATTAAATACAAGAAGAAAATTATGGACAAGTGCAAACCATGTATCTTAGCTCAGTTTATCTAAATACTTCCCATCTTGGTTATTCTTGATTACCAAAGCTCTACTTTTTTTACCTTATTAAAGCTATGTTCCTCATTTAACATTTTGGATCCTTTCAATGATTCAAAATGTACGCCAAGATTTTCATAAGTCTGTAAAAGCTTTCCATATAATGATCTTCTTTCCTATACCTTACCTTTGGGAAACCTACTTTCAAATTATGATTCTTTGCATGTTAAAAGGAAAATGATATGAATAATGGAAACAATCAAAGAGCTTATAATTGGGCGGTCTTATACAAGTACATGAATGTAACGACTAGTATCATCAACTGGAGGTTAGTTTTCATTTGGGTTCATGATTCAATTATTAAGGGATGAACACATTATGATTTTACAAGATGAGTATGGGAATGAGCACATTATGAAAATTATATGGATAACCATGGCTTGAAATAATTTCCCGATTCTACTGCACCTTGGAATCATTTTCGATTACATAATTTTTTTTTGTCTTGTGGAAATCATACTTTCTTGTGCATTACTTCACCTTGATCTGTAATGCTACATCAACAATCTGTGTCTCATAAAGAACATAGTTGTTTTTCTCTTGGTTTTAAGATGACTCTCTGTATATATACTGATGAAGAAATAGAAGGAGGCTCATCATATGTTGAAGAAGCTTTATTAAACTTGAAAGAGGATACATATCCAGATTTTTCTCACCCTAATTTGCCACTACAGAATTTTATAGGATCAGGTAAATCTAAGATGGCTTCTCCTAGACAATTTTCAAAACTACAAATAGAAAATGCAAGATTAAAAGGAGAATTGCAGGAATATCAAGTGTTAGATCAATTTATAAAAAATGAGAACGCTACATTGAAGGGTCGCCTTGTTCAATCTCAGGCTCAAGAGTCTGATATGCATGAACAACTAGATAAATTTTGTTCTCAGGCCAATTTACTCAGATTTGAAAATAAGAAACTTCACTCAATACTCAATCGCAGGTATCATGAGACCCGCATACTTCTTATTGAGAATCGATTTCTTAGGAAGAAACTTCACAGAACAAGGCAGGAAGCAACATATGAGGTCTAAGAAGCAGAGGAAGTAGCAATAGGTATTCCAAATGCTACATAGAGTTGAATTCTTCTCATTTTTGTTTACAGGAACTCTTCCTTGCATGAGGACATGCAAAACTTTGAGTTGGGGGGGGGGGNCATTTTGAATTAATTTGGTTCAAACATTGACTTAAATCAATATCTAAAGACCCAAAAGTTGTCTTTAATAGTTCTCTTGTTTTTAGTTAAGTTTTGAGAGTTTTTAATGCACAATCTCATTTATGATATTATATTCTTGTATTAATATTGATTTTCCAGCACCAAGATGAAAGTTTCAACGATAACCCCTCTATGATAATATTAATGAACAACCATCAATGCAAATCAAATTCAGAACTCTACACTTTCGGTACCTATTCCAGTACCTGATCCGACACTCCATCCAATACCCAGATTTTTAGCAGTGAATATTTCTAAATTGCCATATTGTGCCTCAACATGTGTGCAAGTGGGAGCATATCTCTTTGAACAATATAATGGGTTTGAATACAAACTATCCAGCTACAAAACCCAAAAATCCTTTCGCCAAATTCACAACCACCAGAGAGATATTGAAGGGGCATTCAATTTTTGTCAAATTGTATTTTCTGAGTTGGTTGCTTTTGGGTTGTTTGAACAAATTCTGAAATTGGGGAAGTTTGTTTCAGGTTGTTCATACTTGATGTAAGTGTATAAATTCTAGGAGGGTGCATGGATGTAGATGTGACGGGGAATAACTTCTAGATAGAACATAGTATAGAAAAATGTAATCCATTGTTTGTTGAATAGAACAAGAACGCATTTCTTCTTTTAGTTTTTGTCTCTAATTAATTCTGTAGTTTGTTTATGAGAATAGATTGATAATTAGTTCTCAATGCAACTTGGGTATGAAGGCCCCCCTGCCTAGGTTTGCAACTGCATCTTAAGACATAATAGAGAGATTGTTGTATATTCTTTTCTCATAAGTTTGATTATTTCTAGTAATTTAATTTCTTTCATTCTTATGATTCTGGAATTTTCATTCGATTGCAATAGTTAAGGAATAATAAGTTTGCAGTTAGCAGCTTGAGTCATTTCAACTCAGTTTCATTTCTTAGTAGAATATGTTATACATTGGTTCAATTTATTTGAAATCAAGTGTTGAAGCTTTGAAGTTGTGAGGAATGGTTGTTGGTTTAAGTAACTTTCACATTCAAATAATCATTTGATAGTTACAATTTGTTTCAAGAAAATATTTGGATGCATATCAGAATATTAAATTAAGTGATTTAGTGAAGCCTGAAAGCAATGATTTAGGACATCGAGTGTTGAGTTAAGATCCTTGTCCTGAGAAATCAATGGAACAAGTTTCAGTCCTGATTGCATTTATAAATTCATTCTTCTCAGTATTTTCTAATGATGGCTCGAAGTTGAATATGATGAAGAAATGATTGAAGAAGGAACTTTGTGGATCATTTTCCCTTTCTAAAACCAATTGAATTAACTGGAGCATATATAAAGATCAAATTGATAATTGTAACAAGGTTACTACAATTAGACTACTTCAAGTGGATTGTTGTAAAGAATTTCATTGAATTAATAGCAACATTTTCATTGGATAGACTAGGGAGTGTGAAGGTTTAAGAATTGTGATAGCAATACAAAAATTCTCCATTCTTGTACATATTGTACTGGTCCCTCTAAGTTTACCTTCCCGGGTTGACAATTTAATGTCAGCTATTATTGGTGATATATTTTTACTGACAAGTCAGACGAGCAGATAGAGGCCATGGAGGAGGATGGAGTTAAGGATATGGAATTGGGGGAGCTAGATCTGAACAAAATCGAGAAGGGGTGTGAGAAGAAGGGAAAGGGATATGTATCCAAAAGGAAGTTGGAACTCCTCTGAGAGCCAATCATCAAAACGAGTGCTCGATAACAACTCGGGATAACAATGGATCCTTAGAAAGAGACCAAAAGAAAGCAACTGAAGGATGATATGAAAAGAGGAGGAAATACGAACAAACAAAGGATCACAGAGCTAGGGGTCAAACTCGGAGAGTCGGGAAAATACCCAATGATAGTAGAAGCTTTTTGTGAAGTGAATAAAGTAAACCAATGAAGATAATATCATGGAACATAAGGGGATGCAACCATCCCAGGAAAATCAAAACGAGGGAAAGGAAGTTAAAAAAGGAGAAACCATATATCCTCTTCCTACAGAAGACAAAGTGTAAATTGGAAACCCTCAAAAAGTTAGGTCAGAAGATATGGAAAGGATGTAAGGCTATGGCATTAAATTCCATGGGGATGGCAGGAAGAATAATGATCCTATGGCACCCTGACTCAACACGTTTAACAGGCTAGAGGGAGAATCGTTTCTTTCTATCAGCAAGTTTCACTATTCTAGAAATCGGGGTAAGAGTAACCCTCACAAACGTGTATGGCCTGAGTGCTTTACCCCAGAAACCGACTTTTCTAGAGTTCATGAATTGGATAAAAGGACAAATAGGTGATAGTACATGGATAGTGGGTGGGGATTTCAACCTGATTACCTCACTGGGAGAAAACAAGGGAGGAAAGAAGAGTATGGATGGATTACAGAAAGCCTTTAGAGACTTTGTGGAACAAAGTCAACCGGTTGACATGGAGACTGGAAACAGATGATACACTTGAAACAATCAACACGGAGGAGAGCACCACATGGCCTCCAAAATAGGTATATTCCTTGTCTCATAATACATAGCCAGAGGGACATGAGAAATGTTGGCCAATGTCCTCCCAACCGATGGATTGGACCACTAGCCTATATGCCTATAGTGGGATTGGTCTGACCACCCAATCAAAAAACCATTTAGATTTGAGTAATTTTGGCTCAAACATAAATATTTTGAGGCCTTGGTTCGAAAGTGTTGGAACAAGATGGTCTCCCCAATGGGGATAGTGATGTATCGATTCCAGCAGAAGCTGAAGGATTTGAAAGCCAGGATCTGCATGTGGAATAAAAAAGACTTTGGAAACATATTCCAGGACAAGAAAAGGTTGATTGAAATATTAGAAGCCATCCAAAGAAGAGGTATGGAGGAGGGGTATGGAGAAGAACTTGGAAAACAAGAGAAATAACTCCTCACTCAACTCGAATCCCAAGCAAGACAGGAGTAAATATTATAGAAACATAAGTTAAGAAACCAATGGCTTCAAGAAGGGGAGCCTAGCACAAAATTCTTCCATAACACGATGATCCAAAACTGACAACAATCGAATATTCACAAATTAAGGGAGGATGGTGGGGGACAGGATAAAACTAAGGGGGATATAGAAGAAGAACTGGTCCAACACTTCAGGGGTATCATGACTGAAGACCAAGTTGATAGGAAACAAGAGATAGAAAAAATTACCCGACTCATCCCAAGGGTAATCACCCAAGAGCACAACGAGATGATGTTAAAACCCATTGACCTTCAGGAGGTAGAGGAGGAAATGAATCAAAAGGCCCGTGGGAAAGCGCCAGGGCTAGATGGCTTCATGACCAACTTCTTCCATCATTTATGCGATATGATCAAACAGGAAGCGTGGGAAATAGTGGAAGAATATTGGAACACTGAAGGAGTCCCGAGGGCTTTTAATGCAACATTCTTGGCCCTTATACCCAAGCTGGAGGGAGATGATACGCCTAGAAAGTTCAAACCCATTTCCCTATGTAATGTCATTTACATAATCATCTCAAAAATAATATATAATAGACTAAATCTCCTAATCAGTTTGAAATAGTCAGGGTTTGTTGAAGGCAAGCATATTTTGGATGGAATCATCCTAGTCCACGAAACAATTCATTCTCTGAAAACCACCAAAAAACCTTGCATGTTGGTTAAACTAGACATAGCTTAAGCATGATAAGCTAAGTTGTAAATATATGAGAAGTATGTTAGGGGATTTTGGTTTCAGAAGAGATTGGATAGAGTGGACCATGAACATGGTTGATTCTTCATTATACTCAATCTTGTCTCTCCTGCCATAATTATGAATCTGACTTAGGGAATAGGTAAGGGGGACCCCCTCTCTCCCTTCCTCTTCATGTTAATGGTAGAAGGGCTCAACAGGTTAATTCAAGACCAAACATCCAGAGGGGAAGTAAGGGGGTTATATCTCCATAGGAGGATGAACAAACAAACTCATTAACAGTTCATGGATGACCTAATGTTAATGGGGGACCCTTCAGTCCAAGAAGCTTGGACCTTCAATAAAAGTCTGACGTTGTTTGCTAAGGCATCTGGGCTCAAATCCAACCCACAAAAATCTTAGGTTTTCTTCTTCAACACCCCAAAGGTTTCCCAAAGGAACATATTACGGATCCTAGGATTCACAAAAGGTTCTTTCCTGTCAAAACACCTGGGAGCTATGTTAGTAGAAGGGACCCTGAGGAAGGTTTCTTTGCAGGATATGATTGATAGAATGAGAAGGAAGCTTACGAGCTGGACTCTAAGACCTCTAAACCTCCCAAGTAGACTGGTCTTAGTCAAAGCGGTCCTATAGGTGATGTTGATCTATCTCTTTTTAGTTCTGTTAACCTTGAAGGCAATCGTTAAGGAAATATGTAGTCTTCAAAGAGCATTCCTATGGAGGAAGGGAAGATAAGGTCAATTTTGCCTTGGTTGGATGGGATAAAATCTGGCAGCCTAAGGATAAGGGGGGCTTAGGTATCAAGGACCCAATAGTGGTGAGTGGGATTCAAGGAGAAAAATTATGGTGGAGATGGTGTAATAAAACCTTAGAACCATGGGCCAAATTATGGCACATGAAATATGCACATGATAAGTTAACCTGTGACTTGGTCAAATTCAATGAAGAGAAAGTTGGGTCGCACATATGGATGAAAGCCAAAAATAATAATAAACAGGTGCAAGACCACAGTTTTTGGGAAATTAGAGATAGTCGGGAGGCGAACTTCTGGGATGACTCATGGAATTAGTGTCTAAAATTAGGGGATGGTCCCAGGTTGCAAGACATACTAGAAAATAGAATAAGAGAAGGAAAAACCAAGGTATGGCATTATTCGGTAGAAACAAACACTACAGGTGATTATAGGAAATGATAGGAGTAGGAGTCGTGGTAAAGAATAACAATCAATCAAGAGACTCAAGCCCTCATGGACATTCTCAATGAGCGATACATCCATAGGAAGGTCGTGTCAGACATGCTAAGATGGGGGTACCTATTGAAAGGTGTTTTTAGCATTAAGGAGGCCTATGACATCAAGAATACAGGAGGGGAGGAGTGGGAGGAATATGGCGGAAAATAAACCCATGGAAAAAAATGACCACCTTCAGCTGGATGGGCCTAAAAAGGAAGATCATGATGGTGGTTAATATTATAAAAAGGGGAATGCGCGGGCCCTCACAATGCCCATTATGTCATAGTGAAGAAGAAAGCATGAATCACGTCCTGGATGGATTCCCCTTCTCCTTGTCTCTATGGGATAGGGGGGCGATTATATTCCACAGAAGTGGTAGAGTAAGGGGACAGTCGGATCGATCCATCAAAGTTTGGAACTTGAAAGCCTTCAAAAACCCAATCTTGGCCATGATCTGGATGATGTTCCAATGGATTCTAATATGGGTTTTGTGTAAGGAAGAAACAATTGCATATTCAGAGACAAGAATTCCAGTGAAGAGGAATTATGGAAGAGGCTAGTTCATAACATTCAAGACATGGTTCGAAATAAACAATGGGGAGAGAATGATAAGGACCTCACGGAGGTGGAAGCCCGAATAGCTGTGGGATAGGGGTTAAGTAAGAATGGCAAAGAAAAAATCCAGTCTGGCAATCGTCCAACCCAAAATTTTGGTCTCCGCCACAGTTATGATCTTTCAATCTAAATTTCGATGGAGCATCAAGGGGAAACCCAGGCACATTTGGATATGGTGGTATATGCAAGGATGCCATAGGGGTTATTATGAAAATCTACCATGGTTCCATTGGAATTGATACTAACAACTCAGTCGAACGGGAAGGTGTCATCTAGGGTCTCGGGCTGGTTTCTAGAGAGGGATGGTTTTCGATTACAATCAAGGGAGATTCCAATGTCATCATCTAGAAGGAAAGAAAACTCTCCATGGGTCAGAGAGTGGAAAATTTCTCCACTAGCTAGCGTCCTCTGAGTAGAGAGATTGTATTATCACGACCTAATATGCCCTGTCATCTGGCCATGTCAAGAGGGAGGCTGATAAGGTTGCTGACATCATGGAAAATGTAGAAATGGAGGGAGTTCAGGACCTTAGAGAAGGAAAGTTGAATGAATTTGAGGGAGAAGCATAGGTGGACCAATGTGGACAGCTAGCGAGTGCATATCATGCATCGACGTGACAAGTAAGAGAGAACAAACATGTGACACTTAGCCACAATAGCTGGCATCAAATGAATGTGACAGATGTGTCGATCAACACACAACAATCATAAAAAAAGGATGGGGAAAGGACTTCCCACTTTCACCCAGGATACGAAAAAGTACGGTTACCAATAAACTAAGAGATCCATGAAGGATATGGTGCAATCCCCACATTGGGTAATTAAGATATCCATCATGAAGATTATTGAGAACAGTACAAAAGACAGAGGCAGAAAGGATGGGATGGGAGGTGTAAGGTGCCACCCGTTTATGGTAATTATGGGATTTCCGGCTACATTACAAACTGACAGTTGAGGCCTTGCCAAACACATTTTTTGCATCCCTGTTAAGCTAGTTTCTATTAGTCTCAGTGAGAACCCTCTGAATTCAAAGAGACCTAGGTCTGTCATCATAAACCCTCCAATTCCTCTCAGTAATCATCATTGTGTTGCAAAGATGGCTCCAAAGAGGCAAGGTAGTGCTGGAGTTGGTCTGGTTTTCGGGTCTATGGGTCGTTGAGGGAAAGGGATAGTTGGTAGCATAATCCGAGGAGCTGGGGGAAGAGTCACCTGAGATAAAACCTAGGCCAGAGTTACGACCACTTTCTTCCGTGATTGCATACCTTTGGTGGTTTGTGATGAAATTGAAGCTATCGAAAAGGAGTTATGAGAGGAGGTCCATATTATTCACATGGAGGAAATTTGTTGTACACCATGGGTGATCGACTTGGGCACCACTGCGGGGAGGGATTCAGCCTACGACAGGATCCTCATGGTTTACTGATGAAAAATATCATGGCTGACGTAGCCATGGATGGTGAGGGCAAGCGTCAGGGAGACCAAGAGCCAGTTCAGGCTTGGAAGGAGCGTCACTAGGACAGTCGACTGTTGCACTGAAAGATAAATCTTATCGCTGCTAAAATTGGCCTAAAATTTTATTCCACTAATATGCATTCAGATGAAGTGGGCCACACCAGCAGGACCTAGAACTAGGGCAGGCAGGTGGAGAAGGATGCAACCCTAAAGGGGAAGAAGATCCGAGGGAAGGGAAAAAGCATAGAGGATGGCAGTGAAGGTGTTGAGGATTGTGGACAAGATCCCGTTTGAATCGATGCTAATAAGAGTATGTTTTAGTGTGTTTCTGCATTTCTAAATGTTTTTAGACTTAAGTTAGCATAAGTAGTTTAACCTAGTTGATGAAAGGACATGAACCATTTTTTGGTGTCCCTCCCATTATAATTTGGAGATGTTTGATTGTTTTGTTTTTAGAAGTGCATGTTGAACCTTGAACTCTGTAAGAGCGATATGTAACCAGTTGTTATTATCAATATAGTCCTTTTTATTTACAAAAATAAATAAATTCAACCATCTTGTTATGTTCTGTTTGCTTCAAATCCTAATTTTTTGTGCTTTTTTTAAGACTCTCACTACTCAAATGCATGTGTTAAATTTCAATTCCTCATCTTTGTTTCGGTCTATGGACTTCACATGCAACGATGTATGCTAGAGCATGTGAGGGTTCTCAGACCGGGAAGGATTATCATCCTTCAAAATCTTGATTCTGCACATCATGTACGCACATATATTTTTTTATTTTTTCAATACTATTATTTGAATTAGTGGAGTTGTTTCATGAGAAGTCTATGGTTTTTTTCCTGCAATGTTAAAGGAGCCCTATCTTCCCTAGAACACAATATTATATTAGCAGGAGTTGTAGTTTTATAGGGAACCAATGCCAGTATTGAATGCTGAAATTTGTACCTTGGACAAGTATTCCCCCATGTGACTTTGTGCCTAGTCAAAATGGCTAAATGCCTAACATGACGCTTGGCATTAATTTTATGAGATCTAAAGTTGATTTCACTTTATGAGATATAAAGTGACTTTTGGACATTTAATGAGAATGTGACTAAAATTAATTCTTAAGTTGAGAAAAAAGTGATTTTTTCTTAACCATGGATTTAAGAGACTCAAGATCCAATATGAGCCCGTAGATAAAAATAGTTGGTTCATCTACCCTCATTAATGAACAAAAAGGACAAGGAAAGTAAAGAGGCACATTCATTCTTCATGAGCTTTGGAGAATAGGTCAAGAGAGGGAGAGAAGGAAGGGGCATGAACTCTCAAGCATCAATACAACATAAATGAAGGCCACAATTTTCAATGTTGGTGGCACATAAATCGAGGAGAATCTTCTTGCAATAAGTGAGGTCGTATTGCAATAGATTATGAAGGTTGTACGGTAGAGTAGTACTATACAACGACACGAGTTTCTAGGAATTTGGCACAGAAATCAAGAGACTGATTTTACAACACAATGACATGGATTTCAAGATAGAGATTGGCACAAAATTTGAGGCAAATAGGAAATCGTACAAGACATATTTTGAGGAAGAAATCCATACGATTTTTTACTATACATGCACATAAAATATCAACGTGAATTTCAAGACAGATTGGCATTATTTTCAAGGTGTAACCATGACACGGTTTTCGAGATAAGTTTTTCCTTAACTCCTGGAAGATTCTCTTGTAAATATTTTCAATAATAAAATATTTCTCTTTCTCTCACTGGTTTTCCCTTTAGGGGGGTTTCCAAGAGACAAATTGCACAAAAATATCTATGTAATTTTTCCCATGTGTGATGATAATTTTGTTATGTAGCTATAAGTAACTCCATGTGTTTCATTTCCTAAAATTTGGTTTATGCAAGGTTAATTTTCAACAGTCATTGAAAATGAGGTATGGGCATTCAACCATGATATTTTGCAGAGACTTGAAACCAGGTTGGGGTGAGAGAATTTTTACATGATATCAGAGCTAGATTAAAAAATCAAAGCAAAATACAATAGGACATCTTTCAGTTGGAAAGAGAGGGACTCTTTTGTTCACTAAGTATAATTTTGGACTTGCCTTTTTAGTGTGAAGGTCATGGCTACAAGTTTGAGGGTTGAGGATAGATTGGATGGGGCTACCAATTTCAGTTCATGGAAAGAAAGGATTTTTCTTATTTTTCAGTAATGTGAGTTTTCACACATAGTGAACAACACACAAGCTAATCTTGTGGCGGTGCTTGTAGATGCAACATCGAAGGCAATCCATAGCAAAAATAATGTCAAGGCCAAGACAATTATTCTTGATACAATTAAGCACCATGTGATCCCTCACGTGACTGGTAAGGATAATGCTTATGAAATGTGGGATGCCTTAACCAGACTTTACCAAAGTTCCAATAAGAACAGGAAGATGGTTTTGAGAGAGAAACCCAAAAGCATTAAAATGACCAAATCTGAAAATGTTGTCTCTTACCTTACTAGATGTTAGCACTCAGAATTTACCCCCGGTTGTGAAAGGATAATCCCAAGGTAACCAAAAAACTAATCTTTAGGAAGAAAAGTTGGCTTCTTTCTTCCAAAGATGGATCTCTTAATAGTTTAACTCACAGGCCATAAATATTTGCAAAATAAATACAATTTACTAATGAATGTGGAAAAAACTTGTGTTCATTGGGCGTGGAGTCATATATGATAACAATTGATAATAGTGTTGTTGCAAAAAATTTTAAATAGAGGCAAGGTAGCTACTTCTTCACAGTAAAAAAGCAGGTTGTCTAGTGATAAAGGAGGAATTTAGAAGCAACCCATTAATATGGGCATCTAACAAGGACGAATCCAATATTAAATTTAGAGGAACAGTTCCGTGAATACTTGAAAGCAAAGGATCAGAGCATATGAGTATGAATTCTAACCAAATATAGACTCATTCAAGTATGAAAAGGATAATAGAATGAAACGATTAACTAGAAATACGTTCACACAAAGAAGGGGAAAGTAAATAACACAAAAATCTTTGTAAAATGCATGGTCGCCTCTGAAATTTTATTCATCTATAGAACTCTCTTACAATACACAGTTGCTTAAATACAAAATGATCCTTGAGTTGATAACTACTTCTATGCCAAAAATAGGCAAAATAACTCCCTTATTGCATTTGACATCCTAACTCCTAACTAACTAACTCCATAAATTTATTACAAAATTTAAGCAAAACCATGTTCAACAACTCTCGAAATTTCTTTCTTGGTGCAATTTGTACTTTATTTTTCCAAATATTTCCACTTTTTCCACTAATAAACATTTGGCAGCTCTAGACTAGCCATTTATTTTGCTAACACTCGCAACTCTACATGATCCACATATGAAATTGTTGCCAGCTGAGCACACATAGCTCTGAAAGTATCAATTATCTCAAAGTCTACTGATAATTTTTCAATTAGTGTTTTCTCTGATAAATACCGGTGCATGTCTTCAAATTTTCTGTGATTTAAGTTGCTTCTGACCATCTGAGCTTGATTCTCCACATGAGATAGCAATTTACCATTTTATTCCCAAAAGGAATGTAAACCCATTTGAAACAATGGTACAAATGAATATATAAACATCTTAACCTGATGTTACATGATATCAACTTTATCCTCCACAGTATCTAGGTGTTTATATTTCCCAACTAACTTCCTTGCCCAAGTAATTACTAAAAGTATTTCCTTTATTTCCATTGTTTTCAAATCATCCTTTGACAAACTATTTAGGAAATTAATTGTATTTCTAGTTGTATCTATGGGATTTTTATTAAGAACCTCTATCACTGTTGTACAGCTCTGCTTCGCATCATATATAACTATCTCTTTATCCATAATGTAGTTTAAGTAGGGTCTAAGATTTATAACCTCTGCAATAATCATGTCCCATATTAAATGCCTTGCTCCCTGAAGTGGCAATTGCCCAGTTAATTTCTTTTTCAACTTATCATTCTTATCCAGGAGGTTTTTATATTTATTTTCCAGCATTTTCCTTTCTTCCTCCTTCGTCAAAGCTACATCTTGCAGGTTTTTGTTTTGGTTTCTAAGAATAATACAACTTTCGACTCTTTCAAACTAACCTGGGGCATTGATTTCACAACAGAATCTTCAATTGATTGTGTAACAGGTTGAATTACATGTACCTCAAGTTCTTTCTTTTTATTTTCTATTTATTTCTCCAAGTTAGACTATTTCTCTTTTCGAACATTCACACCTTCCATCAAAAGCATCCTTTCCTTTTCCCACTCTTTTCTTTCATCAACGAACTTTAAAAGTTTTGCTTTACAATCACTTAATTCATCATTCAATGTCTCTTTTTATTTCTCTAGCTCAGTCAACTTTGATGCCTGAATAAGGTGTGTAACAGGGATCTTTAATTTTTTCTTTAACAACTAGAATGTGTTTTCTTTTTTCTGCCAGAATATTATGAATAGCTTCTCCTTTATTAGTTTCACTACCAACTTCCAACAAATCACCTTTGAGATTCTTAATTTGCTGTTGGTGGGCCTTATTTTCCACCTTTTCCTGCCTTAATTGAGTTTCTATGTTTGTCTTGGTGGATTGCAACCTGAACACCTTTAAGGTAGCATTTACCAAATCAATATAGATCACTTCTCCAGTTTGTTTATGCAAATGAATCATGTCTGGGATTGGAATATTCTCTAAATTCAACCTCATCTCTGCTACCATGTTTTTAGTAGCTACTGCTAAGTTTAAGGTTTTATGGGCACGATCCTTAACAATTACTAAAGAAACATCTTTTCTTGAAATCTTCCTAACATCAGCATACAACTTTAGAGACTCATCCAAGTATGTCTCTCTGTTATCTTTGTACTTATCATACAGCTCAACTCTTGTTTTGAATATATCAGTAGATCCTTCAAGAGTTTCTGAAAATGCATATTCTTTCACCTCAAAGGTTTTCCCTTTTACCTTCATATGCTTCTTCTTGCCTTCACTAATAACCACTTCTACCAACTCCTCTTTAGTCTTAGTCTTTTTCCTTTTTGATGTTTCTAAACTTTGCTCTTGGTCTATGTCCATTGCATCTAAGAAAGTTCTTTTATTAGTGATTTATGAATGACTGGCAATGGGGGTATCACCTATGTTGTTGGAATTATAGCCAATGGATTATGTTGTGCGATACTGACATCCTGTACTTGTGATATAGGGTCTTGATGCATATCCTCTTCATTCTACATTAGTAATGGAGAATCTGACCAGTTTGCTTTCTCAGCTAAACCCTCAACTTCTTGGTGTTCAAAGGGCTTGTTCTTATTTACCTGTCTTCCTATTGAGATGATATCATGGGGATCATAGTTTACTGTAGTAGCTGTTTGAAATCCCATCGCTTTAAGCAAACTTTCTATTATAGGAAGTGCGACCTTACTCTTTATAATGAAGGGTCCAATAACCCATGGAAACTTTATCTCTGAAGCTTTCCTAAAGCTTATAAAGTGTTCATTCTCAACTGTTAGCTTCTGTCTCACCCGATTCAAGGAAAAAATCCTAGGAGTGAGGAAGGATGGAAGGATATATGGCTCATGAGAAAAACCATATACTCTGATGATTGTATGCTCCTCTAATAAAAACCAATGCCCTATCTTTCTCTCTGGTGAAAACTATAAGGATTCCTTAATGATTGGTAGTACCCTAGGTAATTTATCCTATAAAAATACCTTGTATACCTCTTCCATTAAGAAAATCATTTACTTAAAGAAATTACTGCTAATTTCATCTGTTAAGACCATCTCAGGCAACTGTAAATTCTCCTCATTAAAGAATAGGAACATTCTGACTAAATAAGACTTGAATCTAAACTATTTTGTGCTATGGAAATTCACTAGCTGAGAGTGAATACTCTCATCCAGGAATTCATCAAATTTAAGGCATACTGACTGGGAATATTATGGCTCAAGCTGACTTGTGCTAATTATGTACAATAGACTCATTAGCGGCTCAGTAACATACCTATCAGTATCGAGAACTAAAAATTGACTCATCAATGAAATGACCAACTTAGTTCCATTCCTAGTCTTTCCTTCTTTTCCTTTCTTTGTATTGTCCTGATTGGAAATACTTGATTTTTGAACTTGATTCCATTGATCAACCTTCTCTTTTTCAAGATCTTCTTTTCATTTTTTCTTGCAATTTCGGGCAAAATGACCATAACCATGGCAGAACCGACACTTGAATGGAGTTTGTTCGTAGTCTAACTCCTGGATGTGAGACCATTAAGGTATTGTTAACTTGATCACCTCTGGCGGTACTATCTCCAAATCAAATTCAACACATATTCTTGCACACGAATATTGATCTTTGCGTTCTGCCCTATCGATGTATTTTCCAAGCTTATTCCCAATGGTTTCCAGGGATTATGAGTTCCAACAGTGTAAAGGTAAGTGAGGGAGCCTTACCCAAACAGCGACAACAGATGCAACATCTTGGGTAGGATCAAAATCCGAAGTCCACTTATTCAAATTGAGCCCCTGAGGGCCCATGAAGTATGGACCATTTCAAAAAATGAGATCATGATCCATAGTTGAATAAAAAAAAAAGCCATAATATCCTCTTCCTACAAGGTGATTTCGAATACCTTCAGTTATTAAGGGCCTCCAATTTCTCTGAACCCATCCATCAATAGCCTTATGAGAAGGCCAGAGACCTGTAAATTGCCCAATAAGCCCATAGTCAGCATGATTTAGAGTCGTTCGGCAAGTTCGTTCAGCAGGCAGTTCAACTGAGGGAATGTCTACTTTCTTCACAAATCTTTGCGAATATGGACCCCCTTTCCTCTTGCCACAGGTGGAAACCAATCGTTTGAAGGAATCTAGATCAGGTGGAAGAGGAGGAGGAGGGTCTCCTCCGGCATCCATAAGGGAAAAATCTAAGCACCAGAATGAATCTTATGAGAATAAAATCAATATCTTCCAACAAAACCTCAAATCAACGTGCCAAGGGATAAACCACTCCAGTGTAAAGCGCTCTAGAGCTGAGATCCAAACAAACACAGGCAGTAATGGATCATTCCAACAACAACAAGCCTGCTAAACAAGAGCTCCTCCAAAGGGAAATCCAAAGCCAAATCCCTGGTTCAAAATGATAGATCTAGGATCTAAGGCAGAGGTTCACAAACCTTCAAGAAAACACCTGAAACACTCCAGCAGATCTAGAGCCAAACAAGCAGGCTGAAGACTGAAGAAACATGAAGAGGATGCACCCTTGGATGAAACCAACAACTTGCACACCTGGAAAAAAAACCGCCTTCAAGGATCAAGCCAGAGCCATAGATCTTCACACATCAACGACTAGGAGCCGGGACAGAACCACGATTCAACAAAGAAGAGCCTCCCAACGCAAACCAGAGCTGCAATGCTGTAGATTTTTTTTAAAATCTTTTTGGAGCGAAAAGTAAGATCCAAAAGATGAGGAATTTTAACTATCACCCTTATTACTAGTTATATTGAACATGTCAATCCAATACTATTTAAATGTGGTTAAGTGTTTTAGAAGTTAAATTCCATGACATGTGTACGTTCTTTTCAATTTTTCACATCATATAATAAACAAGAGATACGTGTTGCTTAGCCATGCCTTTTAGATAATGAAATTAATGGATTTTTAATAGATAGATAAAGAACTTAAAAATTAGCAAGAATATTCATAATACAACTTGCTACCTTGAATTATTGTACCGATTGAAGTTATTATATAAGAAACTTAGGCAATTGTTAAATCATATGCATAAGACAATGAAACAAGAATTTGAGAATGACAATGAAAAAGAATTTAACAATCAAAATGTTCAGCCCTATAATCGATCAAACTATAAAATAATCCATGTATTAAACACTTGACATTTAAGCACACTCACACCAAATCCTAATAATTTTAAATATATTATGGCAACTACTGAAAAAGCAACCATAATTTGAGCTTGTGTGGTCATTACACCAATCACTCAAACAAGTCAGACCAATGAATGGCATTAACATGTGCATTACTAGTGTGAAATGTTACCATATTGGAGTTTAAATCAATTAAAATTAATTAATAAACCCAACATGAACTCTAGCATGTATGGATTCCACGCCATCAAAATTAAACCCCTAGAAAACACATACACCTGACCAAAACACAAAGTACTAACAAATAGTGGCACTTAATCTTACAAAGCATAAGCATTAAATTCTTGTGCACATGAGGAATTTCCTCTAACTCCTTACGCATAAAACATAATTGTTATTCTCGCATAAAATGCAAACAAATTGGTTTGAATGAGATACACTCAATGAGATTTGTATACAATAAATTAATCCATTTATGTGAATAAACCTGGTATAGTCTAGTGATTTTAGTATCTAGAAGGTTTTTTATGACAATCAATCGCTCACTAGTTCAACTACTATGGTATACACACTTCAACAAATTGTATGCAATAATTGCTTACATGCGAAATTATTGGGAAATATGCAACACTAATTCTACATATTTTCAACCACAACAATGGTATACACACATCAACAAACTATATGCAATAATCGCTGACATGCGAAATTCTTGGGAAATATGCAACAATAATTCTATATATTTTCAACCACAACTTTGCCAAACATAAAAATTACTAAAACAAGGACAAAGTGAGATATCCAAAGCATCAACACCGACAAATTTTCACCCATATAGAGTAGGTTTTTGGCACACAAACAACAAAACAAGATTTGTGGTCATAGTTGCAGAAAGGCATCCAGTGAAATAATGAAACAAGTCAGATCAAATTAATGTTTAGATGATGAAATTAATGTTTTTAGATAATGAAATTAATGTTTTTTTTTCACAAATCAATAAAGGCCCATACAAGTTGCTACCCTAATTTTATTGTGATCGAAGTTATTGTCTAAGAAACTTAGGCATTGTACGGAGAGCTAGGTGCGGGTGGGATCATCTTTGATCCCGAAGGAAATATAGTGTCGACTTATGCCTGGGAACTTGGCCGCAAACCAATAATGAAGTTGAATGGCTCGCGCTCTTCTTTTGATTGGATTTGGCGAAGCAACTCAAGATCATCAAAATAATTGTTCTGGGAGATTCCAAACAAGTAATCCACAAAATGAAAAATGGTTACAACAAAGGAGCAATTAAAATAAGAAGAATTTATGAGCGCATTCGACAAGTCTCAGCAAATGCTCCAATCTCCTATTTCCATATCCTCATAGGTAACAATACAGAGGCAGACAAACTGACAAATCAAGGTGCCAAGCTAAAAATGGGATTCTCCAAGTTGAGGGGCAACTCGAACAATATTATTTATGTCCCTTAGGAACATTTGTAAGGTCAATAGGGTCCAAAGGTGGTTTAAGCCCAGTGCTAGACCTCCTCTCATGCTTCATGTGCTAATCAAAGAAAAATTTATTTTTTTTAAATGGAGGAAAGTCTCCATTTTTCGGCGCTCCTCTAGTCGGTTGGCTCCATGGATTCCAGCGCCCACCTGTCCACTCACAACCCATGTGATGAGATTTAATGCAATCCCTGTCCTGCTCAGTTGGACGAGAATGTTCGCATGAGCCTAGGAAACCTTCCTAATGACGCCTCCTCCAGATCCCTTCGTTCATTTCGCTCTTGTTTCATTAAGTGCAAAGCATGTTCTAGTCAGTGCAATGAAAGAATTTCACGGTGCAGCGAGCGTTTCCCTTGGATTAGAAGTTGTTGGCATCGCAAAAGGTTTAGGGATACCTGAAGTAGGGAATGAATTCCATGCCACTGTGAATGATTATCCTACAAGCGTTGTGAACTGGCTGTCTAGTGCAACGATTGTTAACGTTGGTGTAGTGGAGGGTTCTTCTTCTGGAACATTGAATAGGTTTTTTAGTGTAGCAATGGACATGTCCTTTGCAAATTATTTCTCTCTGGATTCCTTAAGCATCTCAAACATAGATTGTTTGTTCAGCTCGCAAGTGAAGGTCCTTGCAACGCATGCCAATTTGATTACAATATAGATTGGCATGGAGATAAGGAAGTCACTTTGGATGACCTCCATAATTCTCTCCAGGAAATCAAGCAGCATATAAGATGGCTCTACAACATAATGAACAGAGGTGTTTCTGAAGGTAGCACAACATCGAAAGAAGTCAAATGGATGGCCCGTCAGATAGGAAATCATGATGCTCGAATAGAAGACAATCATCGAGACTTGCATGAGTTAATGGGCATAATAGGCTCTATGATGGAGGATTTACATAAGCTGTTCAATATGAATCAAAGTAGCCATATCCATGACTCCCCTATTAGAGACCAAGAAATGGAGGAAACCTCTGTGATCCAATCAGTCAAATACCCAAATGGAAAGCAACCGGAGTAATTGTAGCTCAATGGATATTTCATGTTTTCTGCATTTTTGTTTTAGGTGTCTATGTTCGAATATAACCTTCGAAGGGTGATAGAATTTTATTTTGGCATAGTTTTAGGTTTAAGTCTTTAATTTCTAGCTCAAACAATTCTAAAATTTGGGTACTTACAGTACATTATGCAGGTCTTAGACCTCCCTTTTTTGTATGCTTGGCTGGCTACAACTTTTTTAATATAAATACAATATCTTCTAGGTTTCTGTTAAAAAAAAGAAACTTAGGCGTTGTCTGAATCATGTTGCTCCACTTTTCATATACCTATGCATAAGATAGTGAAACAAGAATCGAGAACGGCAATGAAAAATAAATTAACAATCAAATTCTTCATCGCCGTAATCAGTTAAGCTATAAAATAATACATGTATAAAACACTTGAAATTTAAGCGCACTCACACTGAAGCCTAGTAAACTAAATTCTATTACGATAACCATTGAAAGAGCAACAACCATAATATGATCTTATGTGATCATTGAAACCCAAACACTTAAACAAGCCAGGTCAAAGGTCCTACAAAAATAGGTTGTCTATAATTCACCATAATAAAAGGAATGTGACGATAAACTCAATCAAGGGGGTCAAGGAAAGGTTCAAGGCATTCCATTTAATTTGATATTTGAGTTACACTTTTAATGCATTCCTTCTATAAGACAAGATAAGGGAGGTCCATGTAGGTTTCATAGCAAAAAAAGTGAAGGTTCATGTATTCACATGGTTTTGGTTTGTGTATCAATGTGCTCATGTTTTGCAGGTAGGGAAATTAATAATACATCTATATCATGTTAGGGGTTAGACCAAGGTTCCAGTCATAAGTTTCAAGTCATTGTGAAAGGGAAAACAAACATGAATAAGAGAAGCAATAGGAGCAGAGAGAGAGGAAAACTAGGGTACAAATATATTTGTTTTTCAAGCAAGTAAAAAGAATATATAAAGAGGGAGGATGTTTAAGTGGGAATGAATTACCCAATTACTTAAGTTAATTCCATGTTGGTAGAATTATTCTAACAGGATAACTTCCAAGCAATCTATCACCACTAGGATTTGGTTCCAAAATTCCCAAACCAATGAAACAAGTTTTACGCTATGTTTCCCCTAGTTGTTAAACCTTGATATTTTGCCCATTTTTTCTAGAATATTAATTGCATTCCACTTCATAGTTCAAGGAACACATTTTTCTTCTGAAAAAAAGGAACCATAAACTCTAACAACAAATAAGGTTTCCCATAATTGTCAGGCATTCAAAAACTTCCATTGATATGAATGGATTGGTGTCCACACATATACGAATGCATCCAAATGCACTATGAACCACATAGATTATCACAACCAAACCATATGGAACATCATGATTTGTAATAACACCGCTAAGGAGAGGCCTAAAGATAGTCCATCAAACCAAGAAACCCATTAGAAAGTAAGATATTGAACCTTCAAAAGAACACGGTTAGATAATCCTTTTACTCATAGGATAACTTGAGAGGGTACCAGAAACTATCTATTTAACAAGATCGTATAATGGTTTAACTCATTGAAAATCTTGTGAGGGTACTGCAAATTATTTGTTTTATTCACTTATAGAAAATAATCCACATAAATGGATAACAAGCGGTGAATGGTCATTAGTGACTACAAATGGATTTCCATGTCCTTAACTTAAAGAACAGGTGCTCAAGCATACCTATCAATATAAGCTTGTTTCAAGGTGACTATAAGGGTTCCACATCAACCCACACTCTTGAGCAAAGAAAAATCCATCTATACCAATAAAGATATTTGAGAGCGTATTGAATGTTAGAGATTCTCAGCAATTATAACATCCACTACTGAAATGTTGAAGTAAGGAAAAATCCCTTATGTATTTAAATATTTCCTAGTAAGCAACATTATGGCAATAATACAGGATCAATTGGTATGCCAACCGATATTTATGGCAAGTACCATTAAATAGTTTGAAAAAAAAAGATATATGAGCACTGCTATATCTCTAACTAATTAGTTATGCAATTTTTGAACTGAAACTAAACCATTAAGTACAATATCAAATGTGTATAAGACATTAAATAATGAAATTTCCATTTTCATTAGGATTTTCCCACTTGCACGTTATTACTAGAAATGTCAGATTAACTATATCTTAAACATTTTTCTCGATATTCAGTAATTTCATGAGAGGAAATAACCGAGACTACATCTTATAATTTGTCTAGTTTAGAAATTAGGGCTGAGGACCATATATAGAAATAATATTTGCATTATCTAGTTTTTTTTATCAGGTATAGAAATAGAATTCGCATTTGCTAGTTATGTTTCAACTCATTCATAGAAATAGAATTCGCATTTGCTAGTTATGTTTCAACTCATTCATATTATGGGAGAGGGAATATACAATGTGCATGCTAACCATCAATTTTTTCATGGAAAATAAGCATTGAAGAAAGAGGGAACTATGAATTGGCATCATCTAGAGTAACAAACTTATCCATGCATTATCTCATAATTATAATATATGTTGAAAGAGTGGAATTCATGTCATATTTATGGCTCAATAATGTGTATATCCCTACTGAAACATAGTGGATAAAGAGAGGGTTTTATGACCATCAAAACTAAAGCTACTAGTTAACATGTTGATAGATTTGATTGATATAGAAAATAACACAAAGTGGTTGTTAAGGTGTTTCCAACATGTTAGTGCACACTTATCAAATATTTTTTTTCTCTTGGCTCATGCTCTCCTATGTGCCTCATCAACTCCGCACCTTCAAGAATCTAGTCAAACGACAAATTGATTGATTTACCACCATCATTTACCTCTAAGCGGTGCTTGGACCAAGACCACCAGCAAGCAGAATGAAGTGAAAAATAACCGGGATCCGCAACATTCTCAAAACCAAGCTTCAAATCCGCCCACTAGAAGGACCAAGAGGAAAATACACACAGGAAACTCTATGCGGTGTGGCACCCATCCTTCTCATCCATTAAGTATAATTGATCAATCTTTGAAAGATATCTAAAAATCAAGTTTGAGAAGAAATTTTTAAGAAAAGCTTTAGAAAACAAGGAGGCAATTTCTCAAATGTTAAGAAGCCAATCCTAAAGATGCAAAATAGCAAGTCGTCAAGCTGCTATCAATGGTGAAAATGTTTTGAACAAAAATAATTTGAAGATAATTTAATCCTTTCAATACAATGAGACATTCTATGCATATGGTATCAATATAAAAGAGTGTTGACAATTTTGAATCATTACCTACATCTTCTGCAATTTGAATTCTGAGTGGAGCAGCTATTTTTTAATCTACACATATTTTGTCTTCTTGTAGACTCTAGGCAGACCTATTCACTTTGTTGTGGGTTGTGAGGAAATGAGTGGAAGATTATAAGGCAAAGCACCAGGTTAGAAAAAATTAGCCATTTAAAAGACAAGCTTCCCCAACCTAGTTAAAGCCTCATCCTTTACTCATAACAAATGACTTAGATAACACGAGCAGCTACACTTGGGACTACGCTTTCCCATGTGTCCTTCAACTCAGCGCTTAGGGACCAAGATGACGACAATTACAAATATATCTAAAAGCTGCTTATAGTACCACAATGTCCAACAATGTTAGAAATCCAACATTTGCAAAATTAAAAACTTTCTAAATTATTTGTTATAATTTCAAACCAAAAATTAATAATTTATCTCAAATTTTAATCCTATGACATCATTTATTCTTGGTTGTTCAAAATATTTTAAAATAAATTTAAAAATATTAATTTTTTTTTAAATAATAAAAATATTATTATATCCATTTATAGAATCAAAAGTTCAAACGATGTAATTTCCCAATATGAACGGATTTAATGTAAATATGAACGGATTTAATGTGAAAGATTGGAACATATAGCCCATTGCCCCACGACTATCTAAAGCAAATTACTAGCGATTAACCAAGTCATGCTTTATTTTAATCACGGAGCCCAAGAAATTTAGCAAATAATATTGATTTCTAGTTTACACTGAGTTAAAGTGTATGTTTGTTGTAAATGAATGCCAACCAAACCATTGGAACATTCAATATGCAATCAATATTAACACAAAAATGGGAACTACATAGCAAAACTAGCAGTCCGTCGTTGAAATAGAATTCACCATCATCGGGTATTGGTAATTATTCTATGTCAATCCTTCAAAATCAAGACAACCATCAAACTCAAAATCAAGACACGTTTATTAGAAATCCAACACAGCACTAAAGTTTAGTTCATGTTCTTAAAATGAATTCCAAAATCTAAAATTAAGATATATTTAAGCATAACAAGATACAACTACCATGAAAATGAATTCATACTTTACATTTGTAGCTTACGTTAATCTTATTAATCCACTCAAATAAATCCAAAATCTGAAATAATATCTAAATGCCTATCAACATAATAAAAATTATATCATTACTAATTCAATTATTAAGATCCTCGATATTTGGCTTCCACTATCGACCCTAATCTTAGGCTAGAAGACTTATCCTAAGATTGATATTTCACGAAATCCATAAAAGTTGCTTACAGTACCACAATGTGAGAAATCCAACATTTGTAAGGTTAGAGACTTCGTAAAATATTTTTTTTATAATTTTCAAAACGAAAATTAATTCTTTATCAAACAATTCAATGACAAAGTTAAATAATCATTCAAATAATTTTAAAATAGAAATTTTTTTTTTATCTCTTAAAAAAAAATTATTGCCTCCAATAGGCGCTCTACAACCCACTATGGGGGAGATCTTGTAACGTTATGTAAAGTTGTAAAGTTATGTAAAGTTACTCTTGTAAATGTAGGCTATAAATAATATTGTCAATTATGATGGAGATGTTGTAAGTTACTTTTTAATTCATTTAATGTTCTTCTTAACAATATTTACTTTTTACAAGGGGTGGCAGGTGCGGGGGGATCCTCTTGGATCCTAGAGGACATGTTGAACAAACCTTCGCTTGGGCCCTTGGACACAGGACCAACAACGAGGCTGAGTGGTTGGCACTCCTACAGGGACTACAATCCTTAGTCAGCAAAGACCTCCACAAGATTGCGATCTTGAGAGACTCTCGGGATGTTATTTTCAAGATGATTAATGGATACACCTCTGGTTCAATTAATTGTCGTCGTCTGTATGATAAAGCTAAGCCACTCATGTCTAAATCCTATGAGCTATTCCACATTCTTCGCAACAATAACCCAGCAGCGGACGCCTTGGAAAACATGGGGGCCTCCCTAGCACAAGGTCATTTTAGTCTGAACGGAAAAGCTCTTTACATCAAATTCATTCCCTAATGGCATGTCGGGCTTATTTTTTCCTCTCTCAAGGCAAGTGGTCTTCCCACTCTCCACTCCTTGAAGTGTCTTTTGTTTCCCCTAAAGGTTTTCTCGAAGAACTCCTCCTCCATTCACCTTATCCCTCCATCTTTTTTCCTTCCTTCTCCCCCTCCCCTTTTCCCTCCATCTTTTCCTTATCCCCTTCCCTAGCTCTTTCCTTACCCCCCTCCCTTATCCCTCCCTTCACCTTACTTCTTTATCCACTTCACACCGCCTCGCGCCCTCCTTCCATAGCTAGCTCCCACCTCGTGCTCTTTCCCAAAGGGTCTTCTCACTTATTATGTTGTCCTGCCTTTACACATATCCCCGCCGCGTGGACTTCACTCAGCCTGCAACTCTCCTCGGACAATGCAGGATTTATGGCTCACCTCCCCTGGGTTAATTGTCCCCTCCCCTCGCACGCTCCAAGTCTTATCACTCCCCTCAATATGCCTTCTCCTCGAAGCTGCCTGCAATCTCATTTCTCTCCTGGTCTCGGTTCTGTCCACCATGTGATTCCTCCGGAGCGCATTCTCTTGGATGTCATAGCAGGTGTAGACGAAGGGTGGTTGCAGGAAATTCTGTGGGAAGCTCTCCCTCTCACCAGGACTTTCGTGAAGGAAAGGCTCTCCCTCGCAGCCTTCTCCTCCTGCTCTTGTAGCACCCTTTCAGGCTCTTTGCTGTGGTTTGCAAGCATTGATTCCGACCCTAGTCTCTCATCCGACGCTCAGTCCCTCATTGCTGAGAAAAACACGATTTTGGGCTGTCACTGTTCTGGGTGGAAGGAAGGTGCAATGGAACTTTATCCTGCCGAAGCAAGGAGTGTGCCTCCCTCCTGCAGGAGCTTAAAGTGCTCAAGTATATCCTTAGTGGCCTCTCCGCCGAGAATCAGGCTTGTGTGATAGCAGGTTTAGTCCGTGCTCTGCATAGCAACTTCGCCAGTACCGATATTTCTCCTGGAAACGACAACATGTCTCAGGCTAACGAAAACGCTGGCATTATGGACGTAAAGAAGAATGTCAGGCGTCTCTATGAGATGATGGCGATAGGCATAATGGATAATAAGGAAATAGCACAGGAGGTCAAGAGCATGGGGGAAGTGGTAAGTTATACATCTTTGCAAATCAGTAATCACGATGCAAGGATCGATGACAATGAGAGCAACCTCAGGGAGATGATGGGTAAGGTCAATAGAATTCAGGAAGATCTCCAATGCCTGATCAATATGAACCAGTGTAGCAAGGCAATCAAAACCCCTGCAGCAGTAGCGCACCCCATGGAGGAGGAATCAGTGGTTCAGCCCATGAAGCCCACAAGCAATCCTTAATTGGTTCTCTCTTAAAAATGTTAATATGTTTTATTGTTTTTTACTTTGCAGTCAGTTTATAAGGGTATACACTACCCAAGGCACTAGTTGTTTTGCAAATTCCCTCTGTGGAGTTTTTTGGTCATCTCCATGGAACAGTTTTGTATACAGCATTTTTGAACTGCAAGAACTCTCTGTTCCCGCTTTTTACTTTGTAATGAATGGCTGTGCACAGCCGGTTTTATAAAAAACCTTTCTTAGTTTCTGTTAAAAAAAACAATATTTACTTTTTACTTACTTATTATGATGTAAATGTTGTAATGTTACTTTTTACTTGCCTATTATGATGTAAATGTTATAAAGTTGCTTTCAATGTTGTAAAGTTACTTTTTACTTAAAAAACAAAAAAAAACAACACTTCTTAAAAAAAGAAAAAAAAAAATTGTAAACCATTCGTTAAAACGAAAACTTTTTGAATTCTATTTAGTTAAAAATCATTAATTTATTTTGTAAACCATTCGTTAAAGCGAAAACTTTTTGAATTCTATTTAGTTAAAAATCATTAATTAAAATTAAAACTCTCTAACGTGAATCTACGAGGCAAATTGCAGTTGGTGATCATAAGCAAAGTGATCGAAGACAAACTATGCTATGCAACGGGCACTACTATTCTTTATCACCTCACTTCTCTTTGTGCCAGCCAGGCTATTTAGTGGATTCAGGGATCTTACTTATCACGAGGCTTCACGGGTTGATATCGGATCGGGTCTTTATATATAAATGTTCTATATAACACTTTTGTTATGGGTTTTTATTAATTCTTTACCACCCAATATGTAAATTAAGAAATTTTGTATATTTGGTTTCAACTAATTTCTTGCCTTGCCACGCAGATTCTATTTCTCATCAAGGAAAGTGCCACGTCTATATGCGAAGAATCCTAGTGAACGAGAAGATCTAAGAAATCCCCTGCTGTTGAGATTCAGCAGGTTGGCTTTGCCATTAATTAAAATTAAATTTTTATAACGCCTTAAAATGCCTAGCTGGATATATCATTTTATAGAAATATTGAGTACAACTGGATAGTCGGGAAAGCAGATACCCACGCACTGTAATTCACGGGATTCTGAACTGTGAAGAGTGCATATACTCTTCTTCTCCCTGCAACTATATTGAACATTATATGGACCGCAAATTATAATATTCAAGCATGCAGTTAAAGACCAAGGACGGCAAATTCCAAAGGCTGTCTCTGCACAAATTATTTTTGCAGGCTTCAATTATTTATATTATTGCCGACCTTGGGCAGGTGACCACCATAATAGAACAAATTTTAGCTAATGCTGTTGTGCTTTATTTTCAATATCTTATCCCAAATGTGGTGGATAATTCTAAACAATTCACGTAATTGGTAGAGTAAAAAGGAAGAAGGCCCAAAGAAATACTGCATGCTTTGAAACCTCTACTTTTCTTCATGAGACAGTTGCTAGCTACTGTCCATACCTTGCCATAGGTCTCATTATTGTTGAACTCATCCAATAATTGATCTCATAGTATGTCTACAATGTTCACACCCACACTGAAAAAAAATCATAATTAAAATAAAAATCATAATTAAAATTTCATGATAATAGAAAAGTTGCTATATCTTAAAAGATAATAGAAAAGTTCGATGGATGACAATGCATTTGGCATGGAAATGAAGTATAATTCAAAAAAAGTTCGATGGATGACACTGTACTTTGCATGGAATTGAAGTATAATTCAAAGGACTAAGTTTTTTATTATTATATATATTAGTATAGTTATTTAATTTGTGGTAGAGATACCATAAGTTAAGTTGTTTTTTATTATATAAATTTATTTATTTTTATTATATGTTATTTATTCATCAATGTTATTACGTGGAAGAGGCTTTTTATAGCACAATAAGGGATAGATATGTAACTCCTTGAGTGCTAGTAAGCTATTTACTGGACTATTTGTACTGGGACCTACTCTACCTGGTGAGTGATAGCTTACTCCATTAGTGTTCTGTGAGACCCAAAAATTTGCAGAAATAGTTGGAAGGAAAATAAATGAGATCAATAATAATAATAATAATAGCTTACTCAACCTCGTAGCAAATTCTAACCTCTATATATGACTCAGAGCAAATTTTGATAGCATGAATGGAAAAGCCCTATCACACATAAAATTTGTGAAACATTTACTTAAATTGAATTGCAACTTCATTGTTTGTTTGTGATGAGTTTTATTTTGAGTTTTTCATTATATTTCCATTTTCCCATTCAAAATCAAAATCATGAAATATCCCATTTTTCATTTATATTCAAAATCAAAATCATGAAGTATCCCATTTTTCATTTATATTCAAAATCAAAATTATGAAGCATCAGAATTTGCTCCACTCATATAGAGAGGTTAGAATTTGCTAGGCCTTCGAGTAAGCTATTATTATCATTGATCTCATCCACTTTTTTTCTAATTGTCTTTGCAAATTTCTGGGTCTCACACAACAGTAACGGAGTATAGGGTAAGTGGGCCTGGTGCAAATCGTCGGGTAGATAGCTTACTCCTCTCTCTCTCTCTCTATATATATATATTATTAAAATAAGATGTCTATTTAAATCAAATTTAAATTATTTAGAAATGCATATATTATATATAACCACACAAATTAAATAAATTAAACCCATAAACATTGCATTACACACTATCTCAATATTTCTACTTTAAAAATAGGTTTGTATCTCGAAAGATTGGATCTCTCTGGGCGCTTTTTAGAGCCACCTTTAAGATGGATCTATGCTGGTAAAATACAAAGTTCAAACGATGTAACCTTCATATTAATTAATTTTAGTGAAAATTACAAAATTGTGAATTATATTTTTTGTTTTTTAATAAATAAAAAATGTTTTTACTCTTTAAAAATGAAAAAAAACATATCATATCACTTTCTTTCTTTGAAAAAAATTGTTAATTTATATTTTAAATTAAAATAAAAACACACGTTTTAATAGTAACTTGTTTAGAAATATTATAAAATTTGTGTAATTTTTTACCATCTATATATATTTAATTATAAAATCTTAGAATAATAGTAATAACATATGCAAGAATAACAATGAAATGTTGAAACAATTTATTTGACTTCAAATCAACTTTTAAATAATTTTTTTTTTTTAATTTTTCCAAAATTGTCCTCCCTTAAATATTGTTTTCGACAAGTTAGACGATCTAGTTATCATGAAAAAAAAAGAAGAGTTAAATTTCCAAACTTTGCTTTGTTGTCTTTTGTATATGTTTGTACTTCATTTCTTATGTTGTTCTTTATTGTTTTCCATAGTTATCCTCTTTTTATGAGTGAATATGGTCTAGAAATAATATTCCATCATAGGATGGAAACTCATTGAATTGCATGGATGTATATGAAACACACAAAAATTGCAAAGTGAAATTTCTCCAAATTATTTATTGTCTTTTGTTTATGTTTGACCTTTTTTTTTCAATTTTGATGGGTTTTTAATAATGTTTTACGTTTTTTGAATCTGGTTTGGTGAAGCTCGGCCCTCCACGAGAAGCAACAATTGTAGGGTTGTGTTCTCAGTGTTTTTTGATTTGTACTCAGTGTTGCATTTACAGTGCTCTTTGGTTGGTGATTCTCAGCCCTCTTTGAGAAGCTCTTCAAGATTTGCAGGGTTTGATTTTTGCAGTGCTCTGAGTGATTTTGCCATGGCCGCAGGAGGGGGATCCTCCCCTCCCCCTGAACTCACTACTTTCAGGAGATTGGTTCCAGCAAGCAACAAGAGGAAGCTCAGTCCGAATCAACATAAGTTTGTCAAGAAATTGGACACAATTCCTTCGTTGGATTTACATGATGAACAACCTTGCCGAACAGCCATGAATATTGAAGATCGGGGTCTCATTGGCCAGTTTACTGGTCTTTGGCCATTCCCCAAGGCCATTGAGGGGTGGGTTCAGAGGAATTGGAAGCCCCTTATCTTGGAAGGAATTCGCAGCAATCTGGTAGGTAAAGGATACTACGTATTTCTATTTGAAAATGCAGAAGACAGAGATTTAATTTTTAGAAACAGGCCATATTTCATGGGCCCTCAAGGGCATTACCTGAACAAGTGGACCCCAGACTTTGACCTGAATCAAGATGTATATTTCGATGTTCTTGTTTGGGTTAGGCTCTCGTATCTTCCTCTTCATTGTTGGAAATCAAAGTCTCTTGAAGCTATAGGGAACAAATTGGGGAAGTATATAGATAGGGCAGAAAGAAGAGAACAATATACATGTGCCAGAATATGTGTTGAAGTGGATTTGGAGGTAGGGATTCTTGAAGCAATTAAATTGACGGTAGAAGATTGGTCACATGTGCAAGAGCTTCATTACGAGCAATTGCCTTTTAAGTGCAGACATTGCCATGGCTACAGGCATTTTTCCAGATCATGTAAGAAGAAAGTCGAGGAAGAAGCTGTAAAAGAAAATGGAGAATGGACCCAAGTTCAAAAAACAAGTACAACAAAGCAAGGAAATAAATCAAAGGGAAACAAAGGAGAACTGGGGTCGGGAAGTAATCCCACTCGACAGAAACAAAAAGAAATTGGAACAGCTTCGATGGAAATAACATCTCAAACAATTTTGAATTGTTGAGTAAATTAGAAGAACAATTGCTTTCAGTGCTTGAAGAGGGAGAAGTTCAACAATCTCAAGATCATAAAAGAGAGGAAATCAAAGAACCAGTTGAGCTAGATCTGGGTTCTCCTGCTGGTGGATGCTCCCCCACATGTGAAAAAATGGAAAAAAAGAAACCTATGGATAATTATGGTTCATCTGAAGAAGAATCCATTGATAAGTCTTCAAAAAACAGACGTAAATATCTTAAGAAGGTTTGGGAAGAAGAAGCCGAACGTCTGAAGATGCAAGGAAGTCAAGCTACAATAGAGATGTCAATTGGCAGGAATACTCGAGCTAGACCTTCAAAAGGAGGTTCTCTTCCTTCTGTCAATAATAAATATTAATGAACATTGTCTCTTGGAATTGTAGGGGTTGGGAAATCCTTCAAAACCTAAAGTTGTTAAAGACCTCTTAAGAATGGCTTCTCCCGATATTCTTCTGCTCCACGAGACAAAAATAGAAGAGGATTGTCTTCTTTCCTTAAGCAAAAAGAATTGGAAAAAGAATGCAGGGAAGGCTGTGAGTGCACGGGGTTCATCTGGTGGACTTGCAACCCTGTGGACAGAAGAACTTTTCTCATTGGAAAAATCACTTGAATCGCGACATTGGATATTTACTGAGCTCTGACACATTCCAAGTAAGATATCCCATGTTCCTGTAAATTTCCAAGAGAAATGACAATGTTGGAATTCTCTGGCAGATTTTCTTGTTGCAAACGCTCTATCAAATATTATTGTGGTTGGTGATTTAAATATCACATTGGATCCAAAAGAGAAAAAAGGAGGAGTATGTGGGAGAGATCCCATGCACAAATTGGTGGAGAATCTCATTTTATTATGGGACCTAATAGATTTTAAACCAAAAAGAGGTCGATACACTTGGACTAATAATTGAATTGGAGCAACAAATATCTCAACTAGGTTGTATCGATTTTTGGTTCATTGTTCTTTTTTTATGGAAAAAAAGATCATTTCCTCTAGTATCTTGCCCAAACTTACTTCGGATCATAAACCAATTTTGTTGCAGCTAGAGGATGAAGAAGACCTTGGCCCTATACCCTTTCGGTTTAGTCCATTGTGGATAGACAAAGATGGTTTTTTTTCCATAATAACCAAGGGGTGGAGTATTCCAGTCACGGGGTCACTAAATTTCGTATGGGAGAGGAAATTAAAAAATACCAAATCAACGTTAAACGCTTGGGTAAAGAATTCTCTTTAAAATCCAATCAGCGATAGAAAAGAGACTTTAGATAAATTGGAGGAGATTCAACTCGAAATGGAAGAAACAGGTGAGAAACAGAAATCACCTCTACCATGCTGGAAAAAGAACAAAAAACTTAGTTGAACTCTTTTCGAGCATTTAAGCAGGAAGAAGAATACTGGAGATTGAAGTCTCGCAGTATATGGTTGAAATCGGGGGATCAGAATACCTCTTTTTTCCACAAGCAATATAGAGCCAGACTCTCCCATAATCATATATCAGAAATATCCTCTTTGACTGGTGAATATTTTAAAGGAATTTCTCAAATTAAACA
Organism: Pseudotsuga menziesii; assembly: GCA_001517045.1. NCBI lineage: Eukaryota > Viridiplantae > Streptophyta > Pinopsida > Pinales > Pinaceae > Pseudotsuga > Pseudotsuga menziesii. The sequence continues at coordinate 274,977 of LPNX010090598.1, forward strand.
AGTGATTGAAGCTCATTTTCAGAGCCTGTATAGAGAGGATGGCTCTATTGATTCAGATTTAACCTCAGAATTTATGTCCAACATTCCTAGTTTGGTGAGTGCGGAGGAAAATGGTGAGTTAATGAATCCTTTTTATGGAGGAAGATATCATTGATGTTATATGGTCTATGGAACTGAATAAAGCCCCAAGCCGAGACGGATTCTCTTTTAATTTTTCTAGAGTTTGTTGGACAGTAATCAGAAAAGATTTACTCAGGATGATCAAAGCGTTTCAATTAAAAGCCAAAGTTGGTGGATGTACCAACTCCACCTTCCTTGCGTTAATTCCTAAAGAAGTTAAACCAACCACTTTTGATCGATTCATGCCCATTTCACTTTGTAATGCATCTTATAAAATCTTATCTAAACTCTTAGCTAACATACTCAAACCTTTGCTTGGGAAGTTGATCTCACCTCTTCAAGGTGGATTTGTAAAAGGGAGACACATTCTAGACAATGTGATTAAAGTTCAGGAAGCCATGCATTCCAGTTTTCACAGAAAGGAGAAGGGCATGCTAATAAAACTTGATATGGAAAATGCTTTTGACAGGGTAAAGCTATCCTTTCTTTACAAAGTTCTTAGTTCATTTGGATTCAGTTCTGCATTTATAAATTTGATAAAATCTTGTACTGATAAGCCTTGGATAACACCATTAGTAAGTGGCAGACCAACCAACTTCTTTCAAGCATCCAAGGGCCTTCGACAGGGCTGTCTACTCTCACCGTTTTTTTATATTCTAATGGCCGATACTTTGAGTAGAAAGTTAATTGCAAGAAAAAATGATGGGGTTATTCCAGGCATCAAGTCAGCAAGTGGAGTAGAATCTATCAACCATACTCTCTTTGCGGATGATACGCTGCTTTTGGGAGGGGCTTTGCTGAGGTTGGCAAGAATCTTTAAAGAAATCATGCAACATTTTTGTATTATTTCAAGGGCTCTTATTAACAACTGGGAGACTATTGTGTATGGTTGGAACGTAGATCATTCATTAATTGCAAACATTTCACAAATTTTAGGCTTTGATGGATTCGACACATTGGGCAATGTCAAGTATTTGGGTCTTCCATTAACCCTGGGACAAACCAACCCTTCTCTTTGGCTGGAAATTATAAGCAAGATAAAATCAAAGATTGCCTCGTGGGGTGGTCATTGGCTCACGAAGGCGGGGAAGCTTATTTTGATGAAGTCAATTCTCTCAACTCTCCCAATTTATCTATCCTCTCTTCTTCTGGCTCCAAAAGCGATTATGGAACATATATCCAAGCTGATCAGAGATTTCTTTTGGAGAGGTGGTAAAGGAAATCAGAGTCGAATGCATTTGGTTAAATGGAATACTGTTAAAAGACCTGTTATAGAAGGTGGATTGCAAATTAGAGAACTGGGATTGGCTAATATTGCTATGGAAGGCAAACTATTGTGACAGCTCTCCTCTAATAAAAATCACTCGGCCAGTCAATTGTTTCGGAAAAAATATCTTAAAGGAGGAACTTTAAGGAATTTACAGGTGACAAATACTCCTAAAGGTATTATAACATGGAATTTATGCAGAATAGGATTAGACTTCTTTAATCTGCATCTTTACTGCGTACCTGGAAATGGCAGGAAAACATTAATATGGGATGACAAAATCAAAGGCAATGCTCCATTAAATTATGATTATACACTTGCAGAGATCAAGGCCTGGCTGGTTAACAAATGTTTTTTTATGACTATCTGATATTACATCTTGGGACATCAAAGGAAATTGGGCAGCATGGGCACTCCCATCTCTGTCAGAACATGGACATCCCCAGCTATTCTCTCAACTCAAATCGTTGATTGTTAAATTGACGGGATTGGCACCAATACATTCAACGTGCAAGGATGTGTGGGGATTGGGAACATCATGAAACTACTCAGCAGCTCACGGTTTTCAGACAATTTAGACCAATTCGAATTCATCCCATAGCACATATTTTTGGAAAACAGTATGGAATTTACCCAGTATTCCAAAAGTAAATTTTCTTACTTGGGTTCTCATGCGTCAGAAATCTCTAACAAGTGAAAATCTGTCAAAAAGAGGATTTTTTGGACCATTCAGATGTTGTTTTTGTTGTCAAGCTGCAGAAACTTCAGAGCATATTTTTGTTGGTTGTGTTTTAACTCAGAAAGCATGGGTGCATTTCTTGAGTGGGATGTCGGTATTAGCTCCTTCAATATTGAATCTGTTAGTCTATTTGCAAACTGCCAGTCTAGGTATCCATGAATTCTTTCAACCAGACATGAATGGAGGAAAATATGGCAAGCCATTCCAAAACTTTTATGGTGGAAAATTTGGTTCGCTAGAAATGATTTAATTTTTAACAACAAAGCCACAAAACCATAAATTGTAGCAATAAAAGCTAAGGCTCTGCTATTGGAAGTTGTGCGAAATAATCAAATTGATGACATTAAATTCAAAGCTGAGCATAATTGGATTGGATCACTACAGGTGGATAAAATTCAGTTGGGATCCGACAGACCTGTTATTAAACCACTTTGGCAGGTAAGACTTCCGAAAAAAAAAATTAGAATGGTGGCAAAGGAAAAATAAAGTCTCAATCTTCTTCGATGGAGCATCAAAAGGAAATCCAGGGAATGTTGGGGCAAGGGGATTGATTTTCTATCCAGAAGGAAGGCTACAAACCAGTCTTAGTTGGGGATTACGACAACTTACAAATAATCAAGCATAAATTTTTACTCTTCTAAAAGCCCGTCAAATCACAAAAGAAGATGGACACAACAACCTTCAAATATTTGGAGATTCAAAAATCATAATAAAAGTTTTAAACTATGCTACAAAGTTCATCAATCTCAGCTTGAACGTGACTATGCAAAGGATGCACTTTATCTTGATATACTGTGTCTCTGTCTCCTCTTATCGCATTCTTCGTGAATTGAATAAGACGACAGATTTCAAAGCAAATAAGGGTTGTCATCTACCTCAAGGAATGCAAAGTTTGAATGCCGAACCTAGTATGATGCATCATATTCCATAATATTGAAATGAGAAGCTTTGGAAACAAGTAACTGTATATCTTTGAATAGATGTAACTGGGTGAAGGCCCATCTAAATTCTTTATAAATAAATCAATATTCGTTTCAGTTAAAAAATTAATGTTTTATGTCAATGGGTATTATAAATGAAATAGAATGGATTTTGATTTGCTATGTTTTTATGGGAAATCCATTATATTGATAAACACATGCATACAACACATAAGAATTCTTTAGAAAGATGGTTGCAAATACAATATTTGTGTATACAAGTACAACTCTTTAGCTTCGAAGCTTTAGGCAATGCAAAGCTTGCACTTCATGATGTTAGTGGCAGATCCTCAAGTGGCATGGCTACTTCATCTCTACATGCAACTCTTCTTCCAGTGCAAATAGTTGGGTTTTCCTCCTCTTCAATTTCCTCGTCCCCATCCTTAGTGCTTGTTGAGATTTCCACTTCTTTCTGTATGGCTCATTTTTCCTCACTTCTGGTCTTTAACACTTTTGTGCTCTCACATCATTATCAAATCATTCTTAATACCTTTCGGTGTTCCCCTTTATGTGTGTTAGGGAGTATGCTTATTCAAATTTCCTATTAGCTTTGGCTGAACATTTATTCTATTTTCTTTTCCAAGGAAAACATCATGGGGAAACTCTCTAGTATTTCACTACATTCATAGATGGTACCCACTGTAAACCTCTCAACGCTAATTATGGTGCCTAACCCAACAAGGAGATCGAGTGATCCATGTAACAAAGGCATCTAGATCAGGGAATTGACCTAGAGACCTCATGTATGAATCTCAAAGCATTCAACCACTTGAGCTATCCCATTAGGATTAATGCTCTGGCCAATACCCCAAGGGTTTCACCATTAAATGTTATATACAAAAAATGGATAGTATGAACAATTCACCCAATAGTGTGTGGCATACCAATGGATTGGCACTGCGTTAATGGATCAATTCGAGTTTGATGGAATGACATTTATAATTGAAATTGTCAGGGAGGTGGAAGTAAGGATTGAGCTAGAGCATCAATGAGATCAATTTTGAATAAATAATACTTAAACATTTATTAATTAGTTGAGCAAGGTGTTAATGTGATGGTAAGAATAACAATGGAGTGATAGAGGACAAACAATGTTGAGTGTTGGGTTGGAGCTCATACGGGTTGTGCAACTTCTTATTCTCTTTCTCATAGAATCCAACTTCGAGGATTTGGCTTAGCTATAATTGTTGAGACATTATTTGACTCTTAAGTTGGGCTTTATAGATAGGCTAGGTGCATTGAACCTTTCACTCTTTATCAACTGGCTCCACTATTTAAGTATCTAGGCGTCTAAACAACAGAATAAGGTATAACACTTAAACAATACACTTGTACTACTTAATAATCATCTAGGACTCTACTCGTTATGCCCTTCTTCACTTCAAGTATTCCCTAAACAACACAAGTAGTTTTGACATTGCACTAACCCACAAAATAAAACAAGAAAAGATGGTAAGAAAATTAAAAGTCCCCATTTGTTGAGAGTGTGCTCTTTTTGAACAATCACATGAAATGCTCTAGAATATCATTAATACCAAGTAGTAAAAGATATTGGGAAAACAAGGTTTTATTGTTAATGGAAGAAATGTTGAAATTTTATGTTCAATTTGAATGTTTTTACCTATTCGGATGATTTTTACATTTGGTTATGGCGAGGAAACTATTAACATTGACACAGAGTAAAACTACCAATAGATAAATTTTGTGGGTTAATATCAAATAAGAATGGTATTGCGAGGAGAAAGCCTTAAAATAAGAAGGGATCTCACATTTGGATCATGACCACTTGATCTAACCCTTAAAGCTTATATATATATATATATATTGAATGTGCTTATATGATTGTAAACCATATTTCTAAGGGAGGGAGGTGTAGATATAGGAGAAGAGTTACCGTATCTAGGAGTGTGGATTTGAGAGTTTAGAGAGAGAGAAAAAGGTGACAGTGAGAGGAATGTTGTACCAAGTTGTTAAATAAATGGTGGAATCTTCGGTTATGATTAAAAGAGACATAATTAACATGGTTATGAGGATTGATGGAAGGATTGCGATCTAAACTATTGTTGGTCTTACTGGGCAGATGCGGGTTTCCTTTATTGTACCAACAAAACCCCTAGCTCACTGGCCCTTTCGGCAACAGACCGCAAAGCGGCCTGAAGTCTCACCCGAAGTGATCCTAGATGGGGTGGTTGAAGAATCAGGCTTCCCCAACTACGTTCTGTAGCATCCTAGGTCCTCTTGACTCTAATTAACCAGCTAAATCTCTCAGCAAGGGTTGTTTCTCTCTTCCTAGCTGACTCTGCTACGGGACTGAATCTTATCGCATCGCAGCTTCTAGGACGATGTGCAAACTTCCTCTTCTGCTGAACTCTTAACCTGCGATATCTCACACCGTAGCTCCCCCGACAGTGCGATATTGCATTTCTACGCTGCGATATTTCCTACAGTAAGACTCAATATGCTCATCAACTCTCAAGGTCCAGAGGCTTCCTCCCAGGGTATAGTAGCTCAGTTAACCTTCATTAGGGTGTTAAACAACTTCACTTAAGCTTCTACAGTTTAACACGCTTAACATCAATTACGCTCAACCCGCTGAACTAAATATACAGAAGTCACTTAACACTGTAGTTGTTAGCTGTCGTGAATCAAGCACTGATAAACTCATATACAGAATACTCGACACATTCAACTCGCATTTAACCTTCTATGTTACTGTAAACTGAAGGATAGCATACATACATTCATTAACTGATAAGCAAAGTTCATGTAATGGATAACAGATAGCAAATAAGTAGAGCACAATCACATGAAATAGTCGCACAACACACGGATGTTACGTGGTTCACTTCCAGGGGGGAAGCTACGTCCACGGGAACTGTGTTTATATTATATCTTAAGAGAGTAAACACAGTTCCGCTGCAACCTCTTATGCAGCATGAGATCTTCTGGGAAAATCCACGCACACAGCTGGGAGCCCTTCTCTTAGATCTCTTCTCTTCCTATAATGATTTCTTCTTACAATATACCCTTCCCGTCTCTCTCAATCCCTGCGAATTGTTACATTCATGCTCAAGGAGCCGGCCACTGGTTACAGTAAGATCACTACAGACTTAATGACAGAACCAAAGCTCGACTCTTCCTCAATGTATCACAATACTAATGACAACTAGTAACAACCCAATCAACCCTTCATAATACAAAATACATGCTTAAAATAGGTGTCCCTAAGGTCTCACCGTGATACAAAACTGTCGGCCTATCCCAACAGTAACCCAAAACCCTAACTATGACAGTCGGCCTATCTGTACTTTGAACCGCCGCTTACTGGTCACACCGCAGCTTCCTGAAGTCTTCCGCGATTTTCGGCACTTATCACAGGTATGGGCACCGCTTCCTCGGTCGCTCCCCTTCTGTCCTTTATCTTTAATACCTCGACTCGTTGCTCCTTCTCCATTTATGAGGGTAGTTGAGCCCTCCTGTCGTCGTCGATGCCTTAAATGCAGTGGTTGAGCTCTCTTCTCGGCCACTTCAAGTACTATTTCCTTTGACTTCCTTGTTCCGACCGCCGCGATTTCCGGCCTGCGATCCGCGGCGGGAAATGTGCTGCGACGTCGTACCTTTATCGCATTTCTTATATCGCTAGCTTATCGGCATCGCCAAAACTGTCTTTCCTCCAAAAATTGTCCATCTTCTACCAAAAATAGCAGCTTTTCCTATAGCTGCGGGGCCCTGCTCCAACAGTCCCCTAACACTTACTTGTGGCTTGTCCCCCAGCCACTAACAGCTGGTTTCTCTTTCTATAGCTTCTCCTTGGCTTCCTGCGAAGTCCTTGTGAATCTCTCCTTGAGTCTTGCGACATCTTTGTCCATAGCTTCGACACAGTCTTGTGTCGCTTCAAGCATAACTTGACTAATCATGGGGTCTTTTGTGCTATCAATTACACTCTTGCTTGCAGTGAACTCCTTGACCTTCTTCTCAACTGCATCAACCAGCTCTGCGATTTGTTCCTGATATGGTTGAAGCATATTATTGAATTGTATCTCTTTTCCTCGCAACCTCTGTGCTTCCTGTTGCAAATGGTTCATCTCTGTCATCTTCTTCATCTTTGCAAGAGCTCCTAAGCTCTTGACTTCTTCCTTTATTTCTGTTGTTGCATTCTCTATGTTTTGGATGCTCTGCTGCAAATCCAGTCTATCTAGGAGCTCTTCTAGCTCCGCCCATGTCTTCGTTGCATCAGCTAGCAATGACTCTGCATCATCTATGCGACACTTCATCTGCATTGAAGTGATTCTAAAGGCCTGTGCCCTTGCTTCCTTGTCTGCCTCAGGTGTGCCTGGTGCTCGAGCCTCAAGCTCAGCAATCTGCGCCTTGTGGTCTTCCTCCATCTTGACCATTGTTTCTTCCAGAGCCTTTTCTCTATCTGCAATTCTTCTTACTTTCTGCGTTAGAGGCAAGGCAGGCTCTATGTTACACTGGGGTAACTCCGATGCGATGTTCTGCAGGACCTGACTTAGATCATGTTCTCTTTCTTCATATAGTCTTAACTCCACTGCCTTTTTCTGAAAGCCTGCGGTGAGCTCTGCATTCTGTTGTATCAGCTGAGTGTTCTGGTTATAAGTCACAAGCTCTCTATCCTTGAGCTCTGCGGCTATCTGCTGCTGGATCATCTATAGTTGATCAATGGGGAATTGTGCCAGATTAACCTCAACAGGTTGTCTAACTTGTATCTGCACATCAATCATCGAAACAGGGAATCAGATGCTCCCTGGCGGTATCAGCACGGTATTGGTGCGATCCTTTGCAAAGACTTCCTCATGGGAAATCGATGGTTTTGAGCTTTCTCCTGTTGTCGCATGGACTGGCTGAGTCTGCATCATGGAAGTATTCTCAGTTAGTGCTCTCGACTCCAGAAGCTGCTTATCTATTGTGCTCTGCAGCTTGTCCTGCAATGTCTGCAGCGCCTGAAATGAGTCCCGCATCTTCTCCTGCAATCTCGCTGTGATGAGATCATACTCATCCTCTGTTAGTGCGGTCTCTGTAGTTGGTGTTGAGATTTTGGCTTTTTTCCTCTTTTGTGCCGCTGGTGGCACTTCTACTGCATCTTTCCTCTTGAAACCCACCATACCTTTTCCTTTGTCTAATGGATCTATCGGTGCGGTATCCACTGGTACAATTCCTGCTGTGGTATCTTCTAATGCCTTCTTCCACTCTTCATCAAAGTCTTTGATGACATCTTCTACATCCTGCATTGTCATCCTGAACAATCCAATAGCCCAGTCATCCTTTCTAAACCCTTTTGGCCTCAGATAGATTGTATGCCTGTCCGCAATGAAATCAAGCTGATTGTGATACATGTCAACAACCTCTGTGTTGATCCGCGGTGTCTCATGGATGAATCGCTTCAACAGCTTATAGTATTCATAAAATACTATCATATTGATCTTTTTCTTGGTTGGACTGTTGCTTTCCCATAAGTTTGCATCCTCTGCACTCTCCGCCTCGTAGCTGTAGAAACTTGGTATGGGGCGGCTCTCTCCACCCAACGAATGCACATAATATAAGCAGCAATAAGAAGTGGAAGGGGTGGTTTGGCTCGTCCTGCACTGCCAAACAATCTGCAAGAAAAATATTTAATAAAAACAAACACCAATTAAATTGTTCACCTTCTGCGACCTGCAGGGCAAGGTGAATTACTGCTCCTATGACTTCTTTCGGGCGAACTTTAGTTAACAGTATGCCTGCAAGCAGACTGGCTGTAAATCTGAGTGTATCATCTGCTAAGGCTGTGAGGTCATAAGCCCGACCTCCTCTCTGTAGCTTATACTTGCTAACTAGAAGCGCTGGCAGCTTAGTATCCTTCCTTTTCCCTAATATATGTGTCTGAGGGTCCTTACCGCTTTTGGATAGCCTAGTGATGTAGCGTATCAAATCGACGTTCAGATCAACCCCGTTACCCAACCAGAGGTAACCTCCATGTACACAGGAAAGTAGCACATGCACCACGGCATTAACCTCTATACCTCGTCCGAAATGTGGTATTTTCAACAAATTGAGCAAGCCTGACTGCTCAAGAATCTGGACATGTTCCATAGGAACAAACTCATCTGCACCGGTCGTCGGGTTCCTCTGAACCATAAGATACTGATCTTACTGAAACTGAGGATATGTCTTACTGTATCCAAGGTTATAGTCTGTAAATTTGAGAGCAGGGACATATCCTAACAGTTCTCCATCTTCCTTTACGCGAAGATCAATCGGCGGTAGCAGAATAGGAAACTTAGCACCCTTGGGAATGGTTACCTCTGGTGCGTCCTTGACTCATGGAAAAATGTATACTGTTGCCATATGAACTTCTTCTTCCTGCTCTGAGCTGGACTCTTCTACTATCTAAGCTTGACTCTTCATCCTTGGCGTCTTCCTAACCTGTGTTGCACCTACTTTCACAATCCTCGACGGCGGCGTCATAGCAGGCTCGAGGCCACCACGCTTGAATCGTCGCACAACTTTTGGGCTTAGGGAAGACCCAGGTTTTATACTTTTAACTTCGCACCAACAAAAAGACCCACAGTGTTGGCCCTTTCGGCAACAACCTGCGAACAGGTTGCAGTCTCACCCGAAACAGCTATGGGGTGCCGTAGAATCAGGTTTTTGCAAGCAAAGAGGGATATTACTGTACCTTTAGCCTTAACAAATAATAATCATGCAACACAGAGCTCCGACATTTACTTAAATAGCTTCACAGTTTAGATAAAAGACAGTTTCTTGCTTAACCCTTAACTGGGAATTCACAGCGAAGTTAATCTTTAGCAGTTTATCTTACTTTATCATTAATCTACTTATCAAATGCATAAAAACATAACAGAAACAACATAAAAGAGACACCACAACACAAGATATACGTGGTTCACCCCCAGTGTAGGGGCTACGTCCACAGAACTGCGTTTTATTCAACTTTTTACAAATACACAGCTTTGATCTGCGCACTCAGCTGCAGATCCTTCCTTCAAAAACCCTCTGTGCACTCCACTGTAGAGGTCGTCCATGCACATAGGTGGGACTTGACCTTTCTTCTTAAACCCTAAAACCCTATGTGCACTCAGCTGCAGAGGTTGTCCACGCACACAGCTGGGACTTGACCTTTCTTCTTAAACCCTAAAACCCTCTGCGCACTCAGCTACAGAGGTCGTCCACGCACACAGCTGGGACTTAACCTTAAAACCCAAAAACAGGCCTTAGATCCTTCGCATCAAATTATCATCATAATAGAACTTACTATAACCTTACTTGACTCTTTTGCATAAGTGCCTTATTTATACAAGTGCACTATTACAATACCATGGACTTAAACCATGGGTACCCGCAAATCATGGGACATTTTACAAAAAGAGGGGCTTTGACCCAACCCCGACACCCCTAAGACTATTTTGTGTCGCAACTCCGCTTACAGCTTTGCGCAAAAACTATGGAGTTACCAAAATTAAGGACCGTTAAGGTCCGCGCCCCAACAAGCCCTTAAGACTCAAAGTGTCCCGTCTCGGGACACTCTGCTAGTTGTCTGGTGGGAGAATCTTGTTAGCGAAGATAGTAAACTGCTTGTTGAAGCCACGCATGATATCGTCAGCTGCTTGCTCCTTATCCACTATCTCCTTTTGCTGCTGTAGAGGCTGCACAGCCACTAACTTCAGCTTCACCATAATAAGGGCCTGCTACACAATATTGACCCTCGACACATCCTGACAGAACTTCGACAACCTTCGACACTTCCTGATACCAGCTGTGATTGAACTTCGACAACCTTTAACACTTCGTACATTTCCCTACAATCTGCCCAAGCGCTCTGAGAACAGCTTCATTATAGTCTAGTACCCAGTTTCAACTGTTCTTGGTACTTAGACTCTTCTTCTTTTTATTACTTCTGATCGGGGGGTACAGGCTTGTCCCTGTACTTCTTTAGTCTACTTCCATTCACCATGGAGGGCAAGATTTCTCCATTCAATTTAGCTAACTGAACTGCACCACCATCAGTAACTTTCTGGACTATGTATGGTCCTTTGTAATGCGTCTTGAACTTACCTGGGAACTTTATGAATTTACTGTCACACAAGAGCACAAGATCACCATTCTGAAACTGCTTCTTCTTAATGTGTCTATCATGCCATGCTTTTTCTCTAGCTTTCTATATTTGCTGCTGGAACTCTGCAATGAATCTGTCTTCTTCTAGTTCCAGTATCTTCGCCAGTCTTCCATTCAGCATAGCTGGATCATCCATCTCTGTGAAGGCAGCTATTCTGAGGCTAGGAACAATGTACTCGATAGGCATAACTACTTCCTGTCCATATACCAGCCTAAAAGGTGTGTGGCCTGTTAACTTCTTGCAAGTGGTTCTATAAGCCCATAATACTGCTGGAATTCTAAGATCCCAATCATTTCTGTTAACATTGCAAACCTTCGTCAGAGCATGCTCAAGAATCTTATTAAAGGCTTCGACGGTTCCATTTGCTTGAGGATGGTAGGAAGTACTCTTCTAATGGTATACTTGAAACTCTTTGGTCAATGCTTCAATAGTCTTATTCAGCAAATGTGATCCTTGATCATTCATAAGAATTCTAGGACATCCAAACTTTGACAAGATATTATCAAAAATGAACTTCGCAGCTGTGGCAGCGCTACAGTTCTTGACTAGCTGAGCTTCGGCCCAACGGGTAAGGTAATCAGTTGCTGTAATAATGTATCTTGCTCCAGATTTCTTTGCAGGGGGATTGATTGGTCCAACAAAATCAATAGCCCATTTGTCAAATGCTTGTAAAGTTACCTGCGGAACTAGAGGCATCTCATCCCTCTTGGAAGGTTTGCCTGTATTCTAACAGATATCACAGCTGTGGCAATATTCTCTTGCATCCTTATGAATCGTGGGCCACCACAATCCAGCTGTCAAAATCTTATGAGCTGTAGCTTTTCTTGCATAATGACCTCTGCTACTCCAGAATGTGCCTTAGGCAAAATCAATGGCTTTTCATGCTCCAGAACACATCTGCGCAGTATTTCGTCTGGTCCCATCTTATATAGTTGTCCTGCTATCAAGGTAAAGTCAGCTTCTCTAACCACCAGCTGCTTCTTCTGTTGTGTTGTCATCTCAAAGGGTGCAAGACCTGTAGACAAGTACTAAACAATATCCTGAAAATAGTCATCAACCATCTGGATGGCAAACAACTGGGCATCAGGAAGACCTTTGTCTAAACTAGTGGGCTCTTCTCCTGACTCGAGCCTCAACAAGTGGTCAGGCCCCAGGTTAAGTCTTCCTGGCTTAACGATGATCTCAAAGTCATACTCCTGGAACAAAATCAGCCATCTGCATATCCTTCCACCTAACACAGGCTTGTTAACCAAATACTTCAAAGCAGAATGGTCAGTGAACATCTTAAAATGAGATCCTAACAAATAATGTCAAAATTTCTGCAAAGCATAAACCATAGCTAGACCTTCTCGTTCTGTCGTAGTATAATTTTTTTTTGCTGTGGACAATTTTCTACTTGCAAAAGCAATAGGGTAATCAGTATTACCTGCACCTAACTGAGCCAATAATATGCCTAAAGCAATGGAATATGCATCGACATGAACATGAAACTCCTTATTCCAGTCAGGGAATACCAAGATAGGGGCAGTTACCATCTTTTCTTTCAAAATCTCCAAGCTTTCCTGACATTCAAGTGTCCATTCAAACTTAATATCTTTCTTCAATTTCTTTTCCATGGGGGCTGTAATCTGAGCATATCCTTTAATGAATTTCCTGTAATATCCAGTATGACCAAGCGTAGTGCGAAGTTGCTTAACAGACTTCGGAGGTGGCAAGTTCACAATAATGGCTATCTTCGCAGGACCCACCATCAATCCTTGCTTGCATACAATGTGACACAGTAGAATTCCAAAAGGTGCACAAAAGATACACTTCTTCAGATTCAATGAAATCTGATGTTCTCTACACTTGTCCAGCATAAGTCTTAAACTGGCTATATGATCTTTCAGTAAACCAAAGATAGTCCAATCATCAAAGTAAACTTCCAAGAACTTATGAATAAATTTCTTAAATGCAGGTATGACTACTCTGGAAAACATAGCAGGTGCATTCTTCAATCCAAAGGGCATAACAGTATACTGAAAAGATCCCATTTCTGTAGCAAAGGTTGTTTTATGTCGATCCTCTGGAGCAATTCTGATTTGATGGTAACCTGAAAATCCATCAGTGAAGGAATACACTCCTTGACACCCGACTTTGTCTAAAACTTCATATGTAAAGGGAGTAGGGAAAGGATCGTGTAAACAGGCATCATTCAGCTTCCTTAGGTCAACACAAATTCTGATTTCTCCCTTGGTCTTCTTTTCTTGTACCACCATAGGGCCGACCCATTCGGACTCTTCGACAGGTTAAATGATTCCTGCAGCGAGCATCTTATCTAGCTCCATCCTGACTTTTTCTTTATACTTAGGGTTCAGCCTATAAGGACGCTGCTTCACAGGCTTCGCATCAGCTTTCAAAGGGATTTTTATCACTCCTATATCACCAAGGGTACCTTTCATCTCTGAGAACTTGATCAGAAATAAGTCTTGATACTCCTGGAGAAGTTCAGTCACTTTGCTCACCATTTCTTCATCCCAATAATCTCCAATGGTAGCATACTTAGGCATTTCTTCTGATCCAATGTTGACTTTCCTTGTCTTCAAGGGATGAGTTACTTCAGGTGATTCTACGGCTGGTCCATGTACTTCGCAGTGTCCTTCTGACTCAGGAATATTAATGTTGCGCAGGTCATCATCCTCGTCAATTGCGAGGTTATAGCATTCTACTGCATTAGCTTCTTGTTCCTTCCAATCAGGTTGGTACTCTGCTATTTCTTTATCATCAAACACCTTAGTATGGATCAATCTAACAGCTGCATCCAAAGCAGGGCAAACCTCATTAATAGAAAATGTAAGTACAAAACTATCAACAATACTATCCCAACTTACAGTACCATGGCGAAGCTCAACCTTCGCATACCAGTTCTTTGCTACAGCTGCCAGAGTGTGTACAAACCTATGTACCCATTCTTCACAAGGTACATGCTTCCATGTTTCATAACACTACTCCAAGTGTTCCTGAGGGCTAGTCTTACCATTAAATCTGCTTCGCACATCCTGAGGTTGATCCATGAATCTCAGGCGTAGGAACTTTTGACAAGCTCCCCAACTATGAATATACTTTTTATGACCATTCCACCATCTGGTAGCTGTGGCTCTGAATACTGAATCTAGAGTCTCCATTTTCTGTGAGTCTGGTACTTGCTCTGAGAATTGTACATGAAAATCTTCTGGATCTGTCAAGCCATCAAAAGTAGGTAAGACTCTTGTCTGTGAGCCAAGCCATCTGAGAGACATGGTAATTCTTGCACATCGATGTCCATGTAGCTCATAAACTCTATTATGCCAATTCTCTAGGCCTTCATCTGAATCAGTCATGCAAGAACTGTCACACTGCCAATCCATTATACCTTCAACAGTAGGGTTAACATAGTCTTCTTCTTTAGCTGTGATGTTGTAAATATGATCCAAAACATCCTGATCTCCATCTCTAATTGGCTCTGTATACCTTTCTCCTTGAGAAGGATCCAATGGTACGATGACTCACAAACCTTTTCCTTCAAAAGTCATATGTCTATTCTTAAGGTTGATTACTGCAGAATTCTCTATTGCCCATTCAATTCCTAGTAATGCTGGATAGGGGTTGCTATCATCAATTATTTCAATAACTTCAAAATCTGCTAAGGTAATGACTCCATCAATATCTACTGGTACACTAGGGAATCTTCCCAAGGGCACAATCTTCTGTTGATTGGCTAATCTCAACTGTATAGGGGACCATTCAAGGGTAGGTTTTCCCATTTGTTCCCATGTCTGCTTAGTTAGGACATTCACTTCTGATCCTAGGTCTAAAATGATATCAGTCATGTCATAATCTCCTATCTGACCATGCAATCTCATCTCTCTTCCAGTCCTTCTAACTCTATTAACAATTTTTCCTTTATCAGAGCTTCGCTGAGGCTCGCATGATGCAATAACTTTCTGTAACTCATTCAAAGCATTCTGATTCCTTAATAGCTTCATACAACTCTGTAAAAATGATGACAGTGTACTTACTTGATCCATCGAAGCTTCTTGAAACTGTAACTACTATTGATGTTGTTGCGCAGGTGCTACTGATGTGCTCGGATCAGCAAAGTCTTTTTTAGCTTCCATAAATGTTCATTTTTCTCTTCCAGCATCAAATGCTGGAATTTTCTCTGGGGTCTTGCAGACCCAAGCCTCGTCGGGTTGTTTTTCCTTAGTCTGCACTTGCGTCGTAGCTCCACTCCTTGTAACAACATTAATGGTTGGGACAGGTCTTTTCTCTACAACAATCATCTGAATGTTCTGAGTAGGAGGGCCATTTCTTTCTTGTATCTTGGCTATCAACTGTGGGCATTGCTCAATCACATGATCGATTGCTCTGCAATATCGACATGTCGTAGTTGGGTTTTGACAGTCTCTAGCTACATGTCCTGCCTGATTACAGTTATAGCAAACAACCTGGCCTCGACCTCTTCCTGGCATACCACCATGACCACGACCTCTGAAATTACCTTGACCATGGTAACCATATCCATCATTGCCTTGTGCATCGTTTTGTACCCTATAAGCATCATAGGTTCGCTCTCTCATGAGGTCAAAGCTGTGACATTCATCTTCGTTGTGTCCAACTGACTTACAGAACTTGCAATAGGGATTCTTAGGTACTTGAACATATCTCTGCAGCAGATAGCAGTCTTCAAGTCGATGCTAGCCAGTTGTTCTATAGATCTCACAATATAGAACATTAGGGTTAAACAGGTTTGGTGCACCAGTATTTAGGTAATTTCTTAACGCGGGACACTGTTCTTTGTCATGACCTTCTGTCTTACATCGTGTACACCAAACCTCTTCTCGAATAGACTTCCATTTTTTCATGTCGCGAATCTCCAAAGCCATTTCTGCTAACTATGCTTGTATTTGGGCTATTCCAGAATTATCTTGAACAGGAGCTGTCTCAAGTTTCATAGCAATTTCCAAAGCTTCTTGCTGATCAGCAACCTTCTGTTGCATAAGTGGAGTCCTGATATGAGGTAATAATGTTGCAATGAACCATTCTTTATGTTGCGCTGGTCCAATAGTGAAACTAACTTGATCCAACAGAACCTTGAACCTCTGATCAAAGTCCCAAACTGATTCACCTCGCTTCTGTTGAATTTCTTTCAGTTCAGTTATACACTGTGACTCTGATTTATGCTTCTTAAATTCTCTGATCATTGTTGTTTTAATATCGACCAAGACATGGTTCTGAGTACTGGAAAAATTCATAAACCAGGTCAAAGCTCGGTCTCTGAAAGAAGTGACCAGCTGCGCTCTTTTGATATCTTGATCCATAATATTCTTAACAGTCCAAACAGCTTCGCATAAGAACCAAAACTGCTCTGGATCCTCTGATCCAGTTCCCTTAAAGACTGGGAGTTTGATATCATCATTCATATGGGCCATAGTGGATCAAGGAGGGGGAGGAGGGGGAGGAGGAGGACTAGTAACAGGGGGGGGGGGAACTTACTGGGGTAGACTGACCTACGACAGGACTACTCGGGCTAGGGTTACTTTCAAACTGCGACGGGTTCTTAGGGATAACAGATCTGCGCTGCGGAATTATAGGAGGGTTTCCAACAAAAGGGGTTTCTTCAGATTCAGATTCTTCTGGACTTAATGGGGAATAACCGGATTCAAGATTTCTCTTGTATCTTTTACCGCTTCGCAGCAAACCACTTTGCTCGTCGAAGTTACTTTCACTTCCAAACATAGGTTAGTAAAAAGAAATCTAGCAATCTGATTCGATTAGCAATATGCCTTTCTCAGCCAAGAGCATTTTAATTTTCAGACTAAAGGAATTTAGGTACTTACCCCTTGGTCCTTTGAAAAACTGTCTTTCTGCTTCGCTAAAAGAAGTATGTGTGTCGATGGCGAACTCTGTCAAAAATGCTTCAAGCGTTCGCGTTGTCCAGAAGTCAACAGCTCGTGATATCACGTTGTTCACCCTTTTCAACATATTAATTATTGCTGGGTCCAGTCAGGAAACTGATCTTCCTTGAATTTTGTCTTTCTTTCTGTTAACCTGGATAACCACTAGTGCAATTCTATGTGGATACTACCAAAGAAAATTTCATAAATATCAATAAAAACGTACCTTTGCAAGAAGTCATCTGAGCTACAACGAGGATCCTTATTTTCTTGTTCAGCAAATTTCAGATAGGTCTCTTCAATCTAGTCACTGATTTCTTTTACTGAGGGCCTCCAAAACATATCCCTCTAGCTATGACGTAGATCCCTCTTAAAGCAGATCTGTTCAACCGACAACGGAACCAATTTGTTGGGCTTAGGGAAGACCCGGGTTTTATACTTTTAACTTCGCACCAACGAAAATACCCACAGTGTTGGCCCTTTCGGCAACAACCTGCGAACAGGTTGCAGTCTCACCCGAAACAGCTATGGGGTGCCGCAGAATCAAGTTTCTGCAAGCAAAGATGGATATTACTGTACCTTTAGCCTTAACAAATAATAATCATGCAACACAGAGCTCCGACATTTACTTAAATAGCTTCGCAGTTTAGATAAAAGACAGTTTCTTGCTTAACCCTTAACTGAGAATTCACAGTGAAGTTAATCTTTAGCAGTTTATCTTACTTTATCATTAATCTACTTATCAAATGCATAAAAACACAACAGAAACAACATAAAAGAGACACCACAACACAAGATATACGTGGTTCACCCCCAGTGTAGGGGCTACGTCCACAGAACTGCGTTTTATTCAACTTTTTACAAATACACAGCTCTGATCTGCGCACTCAGCTGCAGATCCTTCCTTCAAAAACCCTCTGCGCACTCAGCTGCAGAGGTCATCCACGCACACAGCTGGGACTTGACCTTTCTTCTTAAACCCTAAAACCCTCTGCGCACTCAGCTACAGAGGTCGTCCATGCACACAGCTGGGACTTAACATTTCTTCTTAAACCCTAAAACCATCTGCGCATTCAGCTACAGAGGTCGTCCATGCACACAGCTGGGACTTAACCTTAAAATCCAAAAACAGGCCTTAGATCCTTCACATCAAATTATCATCATAATAGAACCTGCTATAACCTTACTTGACTCTTTTACATAAGTGTCTTATTTATACAAGTGCACTATTACAATACCATGGACTTAAACCATGGGTACCCGCAAATCATGAGACATTTTACAAAAAGAGGGGCTTTGACCCAACCCCGACACCCCTAAGACTATTTTGTGTCGCAACTCTGTTTACAGCTTTGCGCAAAAATCGCTGAGTTACCAAAATTAAGGACCGTTAAGGTTCGCGCCCCAACAATGACGTCTTCTAAAGGCTTCGTCTCGAACATAAACCACCCGGTGCGATACTCTGGACTGGCAATGGATGCGAAAATGGCGAAACCAACACTCTGTAACTGGAGTATATCTGCACAGGGAAAACTCTACAAATTACTCTATAACTCTCAGAAATCGCAAAAGTAACCCTTCTGTTTGAATGATCTGTGTATTTGTAATGAAGGCGATAATCTCTGAAGCAACGGTCGCTTAGGCTGGACCCGTTGGCGGCATTTATTGCATGGACAAGACAACACCCCGCGCCCCGCTCCTCATTAATTGCTGAAAACTCGTTCAAATTTCCCTCGAAAATTCTGCACCAGCTGCGGTCTCGACCAAGATTTACCAAATCTAGGACAATCATTGTACTGTTTCCAAATCTCGGGCAACGTATACCTGTCGTATCTACATTAATTGCTTGTCAGAAGGCGAAGTGACTGGCCCTCTTTCCCTTTCAAAATTGTCTTCGCATCACGGGGAACATCGTCTCGCTGCGATGTCACACCGCATCGTCCTGGACCAAAAATTTGGCGTGAAACTCCGCAACGTTCAAAAACTCTGCAATCGTCCTATGACTTGCGCAAAATAAAATTTCCTGCTGCGATTCTTCCTACTTAGAAATTTTTCTCCTAGTGTAGACTAGTTATGGGTGCGATGCCTCCTTTCAACTACACTGGACATCTGCACCACTTAGTTGTATGAGTTAGGGTTGGGAGGTGGAGTGGCTATCACTATAAAGCTTAAGCCTACTGCCATTAATCAAAGTAGGAACAAGTTCCCCGTTCAGTTTACTAAGCTAAACGACACCTCCTTCTGTGACTTGCTGAATCTGATATGGCCCCAACCAATGTGTCTTGAACTTCCTTGGAAACTTAACAAACTTGCTGTCATAAAGGAGCACTAGGTCTCCTATCTGAAAAATCTTGCTCTTAATGTGCTTGTCATGCCAAGCTTTTTCTCGTGCCTTCTGCACTTTTTGATGAAATCCTGCGATGAATCTGTCTTCTTCTAAGGCAAGCAGCTGCACTAATCTTTCATTCATCGTATCTGTATCAGTTATCTCGGTAATTTGAGCAACTGTTAAACTGGGAATAATATATTCCATAGGCATAACAGCCTCTTGTCCATACACCAAGCTGAAAGGTGTGAGTCCTGTAAGTTTCTTGCATGTAGTCATATATGCCCATAACATAGCATTAACCCTGAGGTCCCAATCATCTCTTTGGTTGTTACAGATCTTAGTAAGAGCATTTTCTAGAATCTTGTTAAAAGCCTCCACCGTACCATTAGCTTGTGGGTGGTAGGGAGTGCTCTTATGATGTTGTATCTGAAATTCCTTCGTCAAGGCCTCGATAGTGCGATTCAGAAAGTGTGTGTCTTGATCACTCATCAAAATCGTTGGACATCCAAATCTACTTACGATGTTTTCAAAAATGAACTGTGCAGCTGTAGCAGCATCACAATTCCTTACTGCTTTGGCCTCTGCCCACCTGGTGAGGTATTATGTTCTTGTGATGATGTATCTCGCACCAGTTCATTTCCCTAGTGGGTTGATAGGGCCCATGAAATCTATAGCCCACTTGTCAAATGCCCGCAGCGTAATCTGTGGTCGCAACGACATTTCATCTCTCCTCGAAGGTTTTCCTACCCTCTGGCAGATATCGCAACATCTGCAAAACTCCTTGGTGTCTTTATGCAAAGTAGGCCACCATAATCCTGCAGCTAGAATTTTCTGAGCAGTCGGCTTTCCTGCAAAATGACCTCCTGCAGTACCTGAATGTGCTTCTTTGATAATGGCCTCTTTCTCGTGCAGCATAACACATCTGTGCAGGACTTCATTTGGACCTAACTTGTATAAATGTCCTGCGATCAAAGTGAAATCTGCTGCTTTAACAACTAACTGTTTCTTTTGCTACTTAGTAAACTCAACTGGTGCCCACCCTGTAGTGAGAAAGTGAATAGTATCTGCGTAATACTCATCTGCGATCTGGATAGAAAACAATTGCGCATCTGGCAAATTATCCTCTAAATTACTTGGTTCTTCTCCTGAGTCTATCCGCGACAAGTGATCAAGTCCTGCATTCAATCTCCCTGGTTTTACAATAATTTCAAAATCATACTCCTGAAATAGGAGTAACCATCTATAGATCCTTCCCCCTAACACTGGCTTATTGACCAAATACTTTAAAGCGGAATGGTCAGTAAACATCTTGAATGGGGCACCCAACAGGTAGTGCCTGAACTTCTGTAGAGCATACACCATAGCTAATCCTTCTCTTTCTGTAGTGGTGTAGTTCTTTTCTGCGGTAGATAACTTTCTGCTTGAGTATGTGATAGAGTGATCAATACCCCCTTCTCCTGGCTGTGTCAAGACAATCCCCAGTGCGATGCCAGATGCATTCACATGTACATGAAATGGTTTGTTCCAATCTGGAAATACTAAGATGGGTGTTGTAACCATCTTCTCTTTAAGAGTGTCTAAACTTTGCTGGCATTCCTCATTCCATACGAATTTCACTTCTTTCTTTAACAACTTTTCCATAGGTGTTGTGATCTTTGCATAGCCTTTGATGAATTTTCGATAATACCCTGTATGACCGAGCACTGTCCTCAATTGCTTGACTGAGTTGGGTGCTGAAAGATTTACAATGATGACAATCTTTGCAGGATCTACCATCAAGCCTTGTCTGCAAACAATATGACCCAACAAAATACCAAATGGTGCACAGAATATACATTTCTTCAAGTTAAGAGAAATCTGATATTGCCTACATTTCTCTAACATGAGCCTTAAATATCCTAAATGCTTTTTGATTAATCCAAATACGGTCCAATCATCAAAATAGACTTCTAATAATTTATGGATGTATTCCTTAAAGACAACAACTACTACTCTAGAAAAAATAGCTAGTGCATTTTTAAGACCAAAGGGCATTACCGTATACTTGAATGAGCCGCATTATGTCGCAAAGGTGTTCTTATGTCGATCCTCTGGATGGATTCTTATCTGGTGATAGCCCGAAAAGCCATCAGTGAATGAGTAGATCTCATGTCCTCCCACATTGTCTAAAACTTCATCAGTAAAAGGTGTTGGAAATGGGTCATGAAGTGATGCGTCGTTGAGTTTGCGCAAATTGACACAAATCTTGATTTCTCCTTTAGTTTTCTTTTCCTGCACAACCATGGGACTAACCCATTCGCTCTCTTCTACTGGCTCAATGATGCCTGTTGCTAGCATCTTATCAATCTCATCCTTAACTTTTTCTTTATAACAAGGATTTAATCTGTATGGATGCTACTTAACTGGCTTGGCATCCTCTTTCAAAGGTATCCTCATGACTCCCAAATCTCCTACTATTCCATTCATCTATATAAAGTTAGTGGAAAATAAGTCCTGATAGTCATGTAACAAATCTGCGATGTGTCCTACAATTTCATCATCCCAATAGTCTCCAATAGAGGCAAACTTTGGTTCTGTTTCTGTGCCAATATTGATCTTTTTAATCTTAATAGGCTCTGTGACAGCTGGAATCTCTAGCTTTGTTCCATCAACTTCGCGAGTCCCTTCTGACTCTGGAATGTTGATACTGCGAGGATTCTCATCCTCATCACCTGGCTCTTCTGCGAAGTTGTAACACTCTAGCACATGTTCTAACTGGATGGCCCAATCAGGCTGAGCATACACTGATAGGGTACAGTCATCAAATATCTTAGTATTTATAACCTTTAGAGCCTGATCAATGCTTGGATACTCAGATTCAAAAGTGAAAGTGAGTACAAAGTTGTCTATCATAACTGGCCATGTAATCATTCCTCTGCGCAACTTTGTCTCAGTGTACCAGTTCCTTGGGGCTGTGTCTAAAGTGTGAATGAATAGGTGAATCCATTCATCCTCTGGAATGTCCGATCAATTCTGTTCACAAATCTTAATATATGACCTGGGGTCACTTTCTCCTGTATATTTCTGTTGTACACGCTCCTTGTCATTAGAGAATCTGATCACCATCAATCTCTTAAAATCATCCCATGAAGCGATAATTTCTTTATGTGCATGCCACCATCTTGCAGGTGTGGCTCTTACTGCAAGGTCAATAACTGCCATCCTCTGCTCATGAGGGATTTCCTGCTCAAACTGCTGTAAAAAGTCATTAACATCTGCTAAGCCATCAAAAGATGGAATATCCTTAATCTCTGTTCCAATCCATCGTAGTGACTTCGCCATAAATGCACATCTGCGAGCTAAAACTTCATAAAGTCTATTCTACCAATTTTTGAACCCAACATCTGAATCCGATGCGCATGAGCTATCGCATCGCCAACTAATATTTCCTTCTACGGTGGGATTGATATAATCACCTTGGTTAGCAGTCATCTGATAGAGGCTCTCCATATTACGCACCTCTTCCTCTGCTCTGATAGGTTCAATGTATCGAGGACCCTGAAAAGGATCCAACGGTGCGATGACTCGAATCTGTTTATCCTCAAAGGTCATTTGTCTTTTCTTCAAATTGATAACAACCATGTTATCAAATGCCCAATCAATACCTAATAAAGATGGGTACGGTCTGTTATCGCCAATAATTTCTATGACTTCAAAATCTGCAAAGCTGCGAACTCCATCAATATCAACTGGTACTTGCAGTAATCGACCTAGTGGCGATACCCTCTGCTGATTGGCTAATCGCAGATGGATAGGTGATCTGGCTAACTTAGGGCTACCCATATGTTCCCATGTCTGCTTAGTAAGAACATTTACCTCTGATCCTAAATCTAGGATTACCTCATCCATTTCAAACTCTCCAATTTGTGCTGTGAGTCTAATTTCTCTTCATGTTCTTGTATGGCCCATAATATTATGAACAGCACGTTGTGTACTGCTCACGGAAGAAGACTGCTGATACTGATCTATGATGTGTTGAAGCTCTCCTATGGCTTTCTCATTTCTTACGAGTTTCAAGCAGCTCCGCAGGAAGGATTGTACACTTCCTGTCAACTCATCCTCTTCGCACCTTCCAGATGTGGTAGCCTGCGATATCTGCACAAGACTAACGCCACAAGGTTTTTGCTGTGGTACACCCCTACAAGGAAATATCTGCGATCCTGATGGTGTAGGGTCAGTAAAGAAAGTTTTAGCTTGCTGAAATGTTTCTTTGTTCTTCTACAGGTCAAGTGGTGTAGATTTATCATTGGCTTTACGCACCCACTTCGGACCTGTATTCTTTTCGGCATCCTATGATGTCCTACTAGTAGAAGCACAGCTGCGAGTCACAACATTGACTCTTGGTTCTGGTTCTTTCTGCTCAGTAGCAATAAGCTGAATATTCTGGTTTACTGCTGGCTTAGGATCCTTAATCTTGGCTATCAAGATAGGACATTCTTCTATAGTATGATCATAGGACTTGCAATACTTACATGTTGTAGTAGGGTTCTGACAATCCCTAGCATAATGTCCTATGGCTCCACAGTTGTAACAACCAATCGGTCCACGGCCACGGCCAAAGCCTCCACCACGGCCTCTTCCTCTGAATCCTCCACCATGGCCATCATGAGCCGGTTCATGCTGTGGACCTGTTGCTGGTCCTGATGTCTCTGACTGGACTTTGTAGAAGTCATGTTTTCTCTCTATCATGAGATCACAAGCTCTACAATTATTTTCATCATGTCCTACTGACTTACAGAAGTTATAGTATAAATTCTTAGGAGTTTGTACATACTTCTGAAGTAAAGGGCATTCTTGTGGTCTATGTCCTCGTGTTCTACAGATTTCACACCATGGCCCTTGATTCTGTACTAAGGGGTTAGGAGCCCCACTTGCTATATACTCAACAAATACTGGACAATTATCTTTGGTATGGCCATGTCCTTTACACTTTGTACACCATAATTCTTGTTCAACCTCTTTTCCTTTCTTAATCTCATGTAGCTGTAAAGTGATATTGGCTAACTGATTCTGTAAGTTTGTCATACCTGCACTAGTCTCAGCTAAAGGTGAAGCCTCTAGTTTCATTGCCATATCCAATGCTTCATCCTGCGTATGGAGTTTCTGTTGCATTAGTGGAAGTCTGATATGAGGGAGCAGTGCTGCGATGAACCATTCCTTATGCTGCTCCGGTGCAAACTCAAAACTAACTTGGTCTATAAGAGCTTTAAATTTCTGATCAAAATCACATACTGACTTTGTGGGTAACTGTTTAATGTCTTTAAGTTCTGTGATACATTGTGACTCAGGATTGGGTTTCTTAAATTCCTTAATCATTGCAGTCCTGACCTCTACGAGTGTTCTGTTCTGCGCTGATGTATACTTCATATACCATGTTAAAGCTCTTTCTCTAAGTGTAGTGGCCAACTGGACAAGCTTAGTATTGTCATCCTGGATCTGTTTAATGGTCCATACAGCTTCACATAGGAACCAATGTTGTTCTGGGTCTTATGCCCCTGTACCCCTAAACGTAGGTAATTTCATGTCATCCCCCATTCTGTTTCTACGAGGTGGATTTTGATTTGCTGTATTAATACCACTTGGCGGTGTAAATGTAGGTGGTATAAAGGTAGTATGTACTATGTGTGAACTATTAGATGGAGTTCCTGCGGGATTATTCTGAGTCCCGGTTGGTTTCTGTGGGGTATAAGGGTGGTAAGGGATACCCCCTACTATTCTTTCTCTATTACTTTGACTCTGTTCTCTAGTAATGTCTAAACTGTCTTCAAAGAAGGAAGATCTGAAATCTATTTTATATCTCTTACCGCTACGTGTACATCCAATTTCTTCAAAATCACTCTCAAACTCTTGTGACATTACACTTACTTAACTTATTCATCTGAGAATATATTCAGTACTCCTTTTTCATACAATAACATCTTAAGGGACAAATTTAAAGAGTTCAAGTACTGACCGCGATATTCCTTGAAGAAGTACCTCTCTACTTCGTTGAAACTCTTTCTTTGATCAACTGCAAACTCTGTAATGAAACCTTCCAGCAAACTCGCAAGCCAGAAGTCTACTGCCCGCGAAATGGGATTATCTACGCTCTTCACGGTGTGAATCAGCTCCGGTGTCCAGACAATGTTCCTTTTCTTCTTGAATACATGCTTATCATTCAACTTTGACAACCAATCGTACAATTCATTTGCATAGGTCACAAAAAATATCTCATGCAGGTCTGTGAAGATATGTTTCTGTAACCAGTCCTCTGTACTCAGCCTAGGACTCTTGTTTTCTTTCTCAGCAAATTCTCGTTCCTTAGACTCAACCCACTGGTTAAGTTCTTCTTTAGTAGGATGCCAACAGAACATAAGCTCTTCAATTTGTTCAAAACCGGCATCAAAACCATTTGTTGGTCTTACTGGGCAGACCCTGGATTCCTTTATTGTACCAACAAAACACCTAGCTCACTGGCCCTTTCGGCAACAGACCGTAGAGCGGCCTGAAGTCTCACCCAAAGTGATCCTAGATGGGGTGGTTGAAGAATCAGGCTTCCCCAACCAGGTTCTGTAGCATCCTGGGTCCTCTTGACTCTAATTAACCAGCTAAATCTCTTAGCAAGGGTTGTTTCTCTCTTCCTAGCTGACTCTGCTACGGGACTGACTCTTATCGCATCGCAGCTTCTAGGACGATGCGCAAACTTCCTCTTCTGCTCAACTCTTAACCTGCGATATCTCACACCGCAGCTCCCCCGACAGTGCGATATCGCCTTTCTACGCTATGATATTTCCTACAGTAAGACTCAATAGGCTCATCAACTCTCAAGGTCCAAAGGCTTCCTCCCAGGGTATAGTAGCTCAGTTAACCTTCATTAGGGTGTTAAACAACTTCACTTAAGCTTCTACAGTTTAACACGCTTAACATCAATTACGCTCAACTCGCTGAACTAAATATACAGAAGTCACTTAACACTGTAGTTGTTAGCTGTCGTGAATCAAGCACTGATAAACTCATATACAGAATACACGACACATTCAACTTGCATTTAACCTTCTATGTTACTGTAAACTAAAGGATAGCATACATACATTCATTAACTGATAAGCAAAGTTCATGTAATGGATAACAGATAGCAAATAAGTAGAGCACAATCACATGAAACAGTCGCACAACACACGGATGTTACGTGGTTCACTTCCAGGGGGGAAGCTACGTCCACGGGAACTGTGTTTATATTATATCTTGAGAGAGTAAACACAGTTCCACTGCAACCTCTTATGCAGCATGAGATCTTCTGGGAAACTCCACGCACAGAGCTGGGAGCCCTTCTCTTAGATCTCTTCTCTTCCTATAAAGCTTTCTTCTTACAATATACCCTTCCTCTCTCTCTCAATCCCTGCAGATTGTTACATTCATGCTCAAGGAGCCGGCCACTGGTTACAGTATGATCACTACAGACTTAACGACAGAACCAGAGCTCGACTCTTCCTTAATGTCTCACAATACTGACGACAACTAGTAACAACCCAATCAACCCTTCATAATACAAAATACATGCTTAAAATAGGTGGCCCGAAGGTCTCACCGTGATACAAAACTATGGGCCTATCCCAACAGTAACCCAAAACCCTAACTATGACAGTCGGCCTATCTGTACTTTGAACCACCGGTTACTGGTCACACCGCAACTTCCTGCAGTCTTTCGTGATTTCTGGCGCTGGTCGTGGGTATGGGTGCCGCTTCCTCGGTCGCTCCACTTCTATCCTTTATCTTTAATACCTAGGCCCGTTGCTCCTTCTCCATTTATGAGGGTAGCTGAGCCCTCCTGTCATCGCCGCTGCCTTAAATGCAGTGGTTGAGCTCTCTTCTCGGCTGCTTCAAGTACTATTTCCTTTGACTTCCTTGTTCCGACCGCTGTGATTTTCAGCCTGCAATCTGCGGCGGGAAATGCGCTATGGCGTCGTACCTTTATCGCATCTCTTATATCACTAACTTATCGGCATTGCCAAAACTATCTTTCCTCCAAAAATTCTCCATCTTCTACCAAAAATAGCAGCTTTTCCTGTAGCTGCGGGGCCTTCCTCCAACAACTATTCCACAACTCATAGCTTTAATAAGAAGAGAGTTGAGGGGAATAAGGCATTGTAAGTGTTCGGGGGGGATGCATAAACCCCAATGGTCAAAGATGAATATATTGAGTTGGTAGACTATAGTGAAGACCCTTTGGAGGGTGTGGATATTTTTGCTTATTGAGGAACACAACAACAAGTAGAGAGGTCTTTTAAAGCTACTAGGTCATTCAATTTGGATTTCATGTGCTTTTACCAAATCACATAATGTTTCATGTAAATGTCCTATCACGGATCTAACAGACAACTTTGTACTATGGTCATATCCTTATTTAATTCTCGTCATAAATAGAGTGGATACCAACTTGGGGAAAGTGTATGTAAACAAATCACAAGATCCATTGATCTATGGGATGGAGAATATTATAGATGATGTCCCCTCAGGACTTTACTCCTCCTCTCCCTTGGCATGTGAGTCTATGTTACTCCCACTTTCACATGTGGTGGCGGATTTTTTTCGAAAAGAGAAGGTCGTGTAAGATGGTGCTACATTCATTAATCCTTTAGATTTTAAAGGCTTTGGTTTTGTAGGTAGGTTTTTCGATCCTATAAGTTTTTTCGATTGTTCTCCCTTAGGTTTGCAGAAGGTCTTAGGTGAGAAGGATTTCAGGAGACAGAGGAAACATAAGGTTATCAAGAAGAAGGCCTCACATGTCAAGGTTGTGGTTGGTGGAGATGTTAAAGTTGAACACATAATAGATTTGTTGGATAGTTTTTGAAAGGAGGATCTCACCAAAAACATTAAATTAATTGGTTACAATAGTACTGGAAACCTATAATTGGGTATCGGTTAGTTTTTAATCTTCTATCGAAAGGTTGGATTAGTTTTACTTTTTGATTTGTGGGTGATGTTGAGGTTATCCTTGTGAGTATGTGGTTTTGGGTGTTGACTTGTCTATTACTCAAGTTGTGGCACACCCTTTTTAATTCATGGTATAAGAAGAATACCAATGTACCTATCTTTCTAAAATCCCATGGGTTGACGCGCAGATTTTGGACGGAGGCATTCATTATTGAGATTAATTGTACAAGAAAGAATATTGAAGTTGATGACTCTTTTAAAACCATACATGGATGCATTTTTGCTAACATATTAGTGGATATTGACACCAAGGAGGGGTTGTTTGATTGCATGGAATTTACAATGGATGATGTGGCCCATTTTCAAATGTTGGACTATCAAAATTTTCCCTTCATATGCATGAGATGTCATATACATGATAATGTCATTACAAGGTGTATTGATCCTTTTTTAAAACATATTTGGAAAAAAAGGAGGCTCCTCCTAGTCCTAAAGAGGTTCAAGAGTTTTTGGTATATATAGATGGAAAAACCCTTGAGATATGAGGCCTTAAATGATATTCAACCTGCCTAGGTTTAAACTTCAATGGAGATTGAACTAGTCTCTCTAAAGGATAAGGTAGTTGATTTGATTGCAAAGGAGAATGTCATGAATGTTGATTCTATCGATCCCCTTACCTACGATGCATTGGTCCCTCCCTAAAGGTTATTTCAAAAACTATAGAGGAGGAGAAGATGGATGATAATGTTTTGAGCAGCCATACTATTGTAGTTTCTTCTTCTAGTATTTCGGGCAAGTCTTTCCATCTTATTGTAGGAATTGTAGGTGAAAATATTTTTGAAAACCCTATGACTTGACCCACTCTTCAAAAAGTTGTGAATAATACAAAAAGGGGAAAATGGGTTAATAAAAAAGGTGTCATTCCCACTCCAAAATTTTATCCATTGCAGGAGTCTTGTGTGTTATCTACTAGTAGCTCTTATATTGACATGGTTGATGGTACGTCGATAGATGTTGGATGTTCAAAAGATATGGGGGGTGAAGAACCCCACACTAATAGAAGGATGTGCAATTACTAGTTGCGGTCCAAGAAATTGGAACTTAGTGATGACCGTGACTTGTCTAGTGGTAGAGGTTTTAAATAAATCCATAAAACACTTTTCAATTATGTTGGGAGGAAGTATTTTCTTCATAATATGCATAATTGAGCACTAGTTTCACTTAGGCATACCCAAAGGAACAATAGGAAGGGAAGTGACATTGTTTTGAAGTGGCTCAATTGTTATCTTGTCTTTGATCATATCTTACATAATCTCGAGAAATTCATGTCATGGGTGGTTCTTAGTGATTTATTGGATCATTTCCCTATATATTTTTTTTAACAGAAACTAAGAAAAAGATGAATTAAATGGGTTGTGCACAGCCATTCAGTAGAGAGGTTGATCGAAGGGACTTTCAGTCAGAGTAGACAAAACTGTATTTAAACAAATCCAAAAATTAGGCCATCCTTAGCAGCTGGAGTTGTTACTATTCTTTACTTTTATAGAAGTAGATATACTCTAATGAACTGCTCATTCAATATTATGCAAAAAAACATGATCAAACCAGTTTGATTTTGTCTCCAACTAAGTGAAAGTGTCTTTCTTAATCCTCCAAACTCCTTGTGTTGGTTTATCCTGAACCTGATTTGCTTGATCCATAAGCAAAAAAAAATTATCCTCTGTTTGTCTACGGTCACGTGCTCCTCTGCTAGTCCTCCATATCTTATCATGCTCATTGCCAGTCCCTGATGAATATAGATTGCATGTTCTCTATCTTTCACACTGCTGGTTGAAATTCTCTGCATTTCCAAGGAAAATTTGGCAAGCCATTCCAAAACTTTTATGGTGGAAAATTTGGTTCGCTAGAAATGATTTAATTTTTAACAACAAAGCCACGAAACCAGAAATTGCAGAAATAAAAGCTAAGGCTCTGCTATTGGAAGTTGTGGGAAATAATCAAATTAATGACATTAAATTCAAAGCTGAGCATAATTGAATTGGATCGCTACAGGTGGATAAAATTCAGTTGGGTTCCGACAGACCTGTTATTAAATCACTTTGGCAGGTAAGACTTCTGGAAAAAGAATTTTTAGAATGGTGGCAAAGGAAAAATAAAGTCTCAATCTTCTTCGATGGAGCGTCAAAAGGAAATCTATGGAATGTTGGGGCAGTTGTCAGAACCCCAAATTTTCCGAAAAATTTAAAATTTTTAAATTTACAAACATTAACATAAAATGCAGTTTAACTAATCATTAATTAGTTATATGTTAATAGCTTGTTATTGAATTCATCAGTTGGATTATTTTTAGATAAAGAACAGATCTTTCAGTTTACTGACTTGTCTCTTTTTGCGAACATAAGGTGGGGCTACCATGAAAAGAACTGGGCTTACTTAGCTTTCGAGCTAATGCATAAAGTTCCTTCTGTTCTTACAGATGACAGGTAAGAAGATTGGCTGCTGCAAGTAAAAGAATTCTAAGGTCTTCAAGTACAAGTTGTTTGCAAAACAAAGTTTAGAAGAATAATGTTAGTAGCTAAACACATATCAATGTTGCTGAGGTAAATTAATGATCTGGTTTTCATTCTAGCAAAGGTAGATTTATAGTTCTTAGGATCACTGAACTGTTTGATATCTATCATAGTTATCAATGATAACAGATCTTTATATAAGATAGTTTACGAGATTCAAAAGTTTATGTTTGAGAAAACACAGTTATCTTAGGTCTGATGAATAATTTACTGAAAACTAGTTATCATTCTGAACATCAAAAGAATGTACAATTACAAAAGTTTCAAAGTCTAATCATTATGTTGATAAACTTTCTCTTTAAAAGATTTCACATCCATATGTGACAAAATTCTAAGTTAAGGACATATATGCATTCATCAAATTATTTTAAATGCTATTTCCTTTTATAAGCATTCACACTTAGATAATTAAGGCAAGACCATAACGATTAGCATCAAACACCAAGGATACCATGGTTGAAACTGTAACCTCTTTAAGCCAACCATTAGTATACTCTAAAAATATACTATAAGCATTGGTAAGATACTTAAAAGAATGTTCTTATTACCATAAGTATTAACCTCCCTTCTATAATCCCATTACAACTTAAACTAATAAGACTATAAGGAAATTAATGACCTAGTAGTCATTTCTCCGGATGAACAGGTCATAAACCAATCCAAGATAAATTAAAGTTATGGACTCATTCTAAAGGTAATTCATAAAATCTTCCTTTTAGACAAAATAAGTTGTAATCAAATGATGATATTGCACTTACCATTTTAGATATAGTGCTTCTTATATCAATTGCTTATGACAATAATTAACATGTTATTCTTTGCTATAAGTGGTTGTACCCACGATGATCCTAGTATTAACTATTAATTGATTTGCAAAGGTGATTATAACGTATTGCAATAATTGTTAAACCTTGCGTTGATGATAGCTCATGATAGATTATATAATAACCCTAACTCTTATTATATCGTTCTATTGATAGGTTGACTTCGGCCCATGCTAAGGTTCACCCTTCGTGACAGCCGAGATGATTGTCAATCGATTGCTCATCAAACTATAGGAAGAAACCCACTGTGAGTGAAATAATTTGTGTGGTACGTGGCTTCATTTGGGCCAAGCATGTACATGTTTTAAATAAGTCTTCTCCCAGACCTAATTCATTCTCCTCCCTTGCCTTCAGGCTCGTGTCCTTCCTCTGTGCAGAAGAACTGCCACTCCGTCATCTGTATTGTGCTACGACTGTCCATGGCTCTTTCTCCCTAGATAATTGGCTCCATTACTCCAATGTGAAGGTTGTCCCATGGTATTTCTGCCCATCACGTGTTGCTAGTTTCTCCTGTTGCTTCTCGTTGCACCCCATTACTAAAACTTGAACCCTTGACTGTATCAGTTTTTGCCTTCATTCTTCAGTTCCCTACTGTGGAGGTGGTTTCTCCTTTCAGAATATCGTGGCTTGAAAGCACGGTATACTGTGTATAGTTGCAAAGAAAGAACATCACAGCTATAGGGTTTGTCTCGGTCGTTGAATAGTTGGGTGTTCTTCGCTGTCAATGGTTGATGAAGTGTTGTAAACACTGTCTCCTTTATGCAGTTGAGCGTTGAACCTCCTGCTCGTGCGGGCACTAGTCGCTGCGATGCTGGTTGCTACCTTTGAAGCCAAGGTAAAATATTATTCAGTTCTGTAACTGATAAGCTCATTTTCTTGTTTTATAAATTCCTTGCTTTTAAAATATGAAGTTAACA
>LPNX010090598.1:309020-324279 GCA_001517045.1 Pseudotsuga menziesii
AATTTTGGATAGAATTTCAAACGGACGACAGTAACGTGGTGCTAGTTTTGCACAACTCCCCAGTCTTAGGGAGCTTTTCTTTGGTCTTACCTTTATGAACACGTGCTCACCCACCTGAAACTCTTTGGGAGTTCTTTTCAAATCTGCTTGGCTCTTTTGTCGATCCTGAGCTCCTTTCAAATTTTCCTGCACTTGTTTTACAATCTGTTCCATTTCCTTCAATAATTCAGGTCCTAACACCAATCTATCTACTGGATTATTCCAGGAGATAGGAGTGTTGCATTTACGCCCATACAGAATTTCAAATGGGTTGAACTTAGCTGAGGATTGATAGTTATTATTGTAAGCAAATTCTGCTAAATGCAAGTAATCCTCCCACTTACCTGGTTGATCCTTAACATACATTCTTAACAGATCTTCCAGCACCTGATTCACTCTTTCTTTCTGTCCGTCTGTTTGGGGATGGAATGAGGTGCTGAAATTCAGCGTTGTGTTTAATCCTTTAAACAAGGATTTCCAGAAATTCCCTGTAAATTTAGGATCCCTGTCTGAAATAATAACCTTAGGTACTCCATGTAACCTAAAAATCTGCTTTACAAATATATCAACTATATTGGCAGCCTTGTAGGTAGTCTTGACAGGAATGAAGTGTGCTGCTTTACTTAACTTGTCCACCACCACCATAATTGAATCGTTCTGATTCGTATTTTTGGGTAATCCAGTAATGAAATCCAAGCTGATTACTTCCCATTTCCAACTAGGAATAGGCAATGGTTGCAGTAAGCCAGCGGGATGTTGGTATTCAGTTTTCACTTGTTGACAATCCAAACATCTAGCTATGTATTCAGCTACTTCAGATTTCATATTAGGCCAGAAATATTCTTTTCTCAACATGGTGACAGTCTTCTGGTACCCTGGATGTCCTGAGTAAGGTGTTTTATGAACTTCATCCAGAATCAGCAATTTAACCTTAGGCATATTAGGCACATACAGTCTGTCCTTAAACAATAAAAATCCATTTTTATTTAGACTATAACCTTTTATTAAGCTTTCTGTAGGTTCTTCTTTAGCTGTAACTTAATTTTTTATATAATTCATCCTGTTTTATCGCTTCTGTCAGCTGTTCATTTAAATCAGAAGCATAAGTGCTGATAGCTGCTGTAAAATTTAGCTTTGCATTTATGCTTAAAGCAACACCTACCTTATTTTCTTTTCCTTTTATGTGTTGAATTTCGAAATCGTATTCACTTAAGAAGGCTAACCATCTTGCTTGTCTTGCATTTAGGTTGGGCTGATCTAAAAGGTATTTCAGGCCTTTATTATCAGCCATTACAATAAACTTTCTGCCTAT
This sequence comes from Pseudotsuga menziesii, assembly GCA_001517045.1. NCBI lineage: Eukaryota > Viridiplantae > Streptophyta > Pinopsida > Pinales > Pinaceae > Pseudotsuga > Pseudotsuga menziesii. Next base: position 310,372 of record LPNX010090598.1, read on the forward strand.
TAAGTGGTGTCGCCACATTTTTAAGGCATGAATAACAGCATCAAGTTCTAAATCATAAGTGGCATAATTCTTTTCGTGGATATTTAACTTCCTGGACTCATAGGCAATGACATGTCCATCCTGAGTCAGCACTCCGCCTAAACCATCATTACAAGCATCGGTGCATACCACAAAATCCTTATTAGGATCTGCTATTCTTAGAATAGGCGCAATTGTTAATAAAGTTTTTAATTCTTAAAACTTTCTTCACATTTTAAGTTCCAATCAAATTTCTTGCCTTTCTTTTGCAAGGAAGTGATTGGATTAGCTATTTTTGAAAAGCCTTCAATGAATCTCCGATAATAACCGGTAATTCCCATGAATGACCTAACAACTGTTACGTCTTTTGGAACTGGCCAATCTTCGATTGCCCGAATCTTTTTAGGATCCACTGAAATCCCTTCCTCAGTCACTACGTGACCTAAGTACTGGATTTCATCCTTAAAGAAATCACACTTGCTGAACTTCGCAAAGAGCTGTTGCTCTCGCAGCTCTTGTAAGATTATCCATAAGTGTTCCTTATGTTTCGCTTCATTTTTAGAATAAATTAAGATGTCATCGATAAATACGACAACAAATTTATCTAAGTATTTATGCATTATATTATTCATCAGACACATAAAGACAGCTGGGGCATTAGTAAGCCCAAATGGCATTACGACAAATTCGTAATGTCCATACCTTGTTCTAAAGGCTGTCTTGAAAATTTCCTCATCTTTAATTCTCACCTGATGATATCCTGATCTCAGGTCTATTTTCGAGAACACCGTAGCTCCACACAGTTGATCAAATAGATCATCTATGCGGGGCAACGGATATATGTTTTTAATAGTCATTTTATTTAGTTGACGGTAATCTATGCATAGTCGCATAGTTCCGTCTTTCTTTTTGACAAAGATTACTAGCGCTCCCCAAGGGGACACACTGGGTCGAATATACTTCTTATCTATTAATTCTTTTAACTGTGATTTTAATTCATTGAGTTCCAAAATATTCATACGATACGGAGCTTTCGAGCTAGGTACAACACTTGGTACTAACTCAATAGTGAAATCCAGTTCCCTCCTAGGAGGTAATCCTGGAATTTCCTCCAGAAAAACATCAATAAATTCGTTTAACGCAGGAATATCCTCTATTTTTATTTTATCTTTTTCAGATTTACTTGCCTCATCTGTAATAGTTACAGCATAGGCTTTGCACCCTTTCCTGACTGCTCTTTTAAGTTGTAAGGCAGAAATCTGCCTAATTACAGTTTTCCTAGGAATACCTTTAACTGTTACTGGCTGTTCATTATTATTTGCGCACGTAAAGGTTTTATCAAAACAGTTTAAAACTACCCTGTGCTGTTCCAACCAATCCATACCAATTAATAAGTCATACGAGCCAAGTGGCAGAACATTTAGCTTAACAGTAGTTTTAAAATCATTCATAACTAAAGCACATTCTTTCACATAGCAGGTTACTTTCCTTTTTGCCCCAGTGGCTAATTGAACTAACCAGGAGCTATCAAACTTTTCAACAGTCAATTTACACTTTTCTACTATCTGAGGTGAAATGTAACTAAGACTAGCACCTGGATCTATTAAAATAGTTACAGGGGTTTGGTTAACCATACCTTCTACTTCCACCATGGAAGTTTGATAATCAACTTGGCGGTTCTCCAACGCTGCATTTATTCGGGGCATAGTCCTTGCAAAATCTCCAACAGTCATTTCATCTTGTATAGTATGAATATTTCTATTTGGCTTCTTCCGATTTGGGCAGACTGAAGCATAGTGCGGGCCATTGCACTCCCAGCACTTAACAGGCTCCTTCCGTTCGAAATTCTTAGTGAAATTTCCATGATTGTTTGAAGCTTCCTTTCCCTTGAAGTTATTGGAATTATTGGAATTATTAAGAGCACCATTTCTATTTCCCTGGAAGTTCTTACCATTAGAATGATTTTTGTTCTTATTATTCCTGAAATTCTTCTGGGGTACAAACTTTTTTTTCTTGAACTCAGGCTGATTACTGTTCTTTTTAGCCTTCCAGTTGGCTATTCCTTCTTTCTTTTTGTTCTGTTCAAAATAGAAATTGGCCTTCCGCATGGCTTCTTCCAAAGTTTTAGGGTTATCATACTCGATTCTGTCCTTTATATGATATGGCAGGCAGCTGAGAAACCGTTGTACTTTAGGTTTCTCATCAACTAAATAAGGCACATACCTTAACAGACTTAAGAATTTACTGTTTAAGTCCTTCATAGTCATGGATCCTAACTTTAACTCATAAAATTCTTTCGCCCTTTCTTCATAATATTGTTCGGACAGAAATTTCTTCTTGAAGTACCTTTTAAAGGTACTCCAATTGACTTCTTTTTCTTTGATCTCCTTAACTATTTTCAGATCTTGCCACCATATATCTGCCTTTCCAGAGAGATTATAGATGGCCATTCTCACCTTCAGCTGATTTGAATAGTTGTATATCTGAAAATATTTTCTCATCCCGGATAACCAGGACTCTGCCTCTTCCCCTTTTTCAGTCTCTCCGTTGAAAGTTGGGGACTTTATTTTTTTGAACTCCCTGAAAATCTCTTCATATGGCCTGTACTTTTTCTTTCTGTTATACAACTCAACCTCACTACTGTCACTAGTAGTGTAGTATCTTTGTTGTTCCCTAATCCCTTAGGATGATGAGCTGCTTTCAACCTTAGCCAGTTTCATCTTTTTAGATCCTTTCTGATGACTAGCTTCCTCAGATTCAGATCTTTTACTCCTCCCTTCTGTCTGGAATTTTTCTATCAAGATTTGGTTTAACTCCTCCTGAGTCTTTAATATCCTCTCGTTATCCTTCTTGACTGATTCCATTTTAGTCTTCAAATCCTTGATAGTCGGTATCAATTTTGAAGAGTGAGCAGTTATCTCTTCTAATACAGGCTCTCTAGACATTTGTCTTGTCTCCGTGTTTGGAGACTCCTCCTCAGCATATTCTCCTAACTTCTCCATACCCGCCTGTTAGATTCAGAAAAAGAAATATTCTGCTTTTTACATAAAACAAAAATACAGGTTAGTACATTATTTTTTTACTGTTCTGTGGAAACTAGTTGGGCCACATCAAGGCCTAGTGTTTGAACCATGCTCTGATACCACATGTCAGAACCCCAAATTTTCCGAAAAAATTAAAAATTTTAAATTTACAAACATTAACATAAAATGCAGTTTAACTAATCATTAATTAGTTGTATGTTAACAGCTTGTTATTGAATTCGTCAGTTGGATTATGTTTAGATAAAGAACAGATCTTTCAGTTTACTGACTTGTCTCTTTTTGCGAACATAAGGTGGGGCTACCATGAAAAGAACTGGGCTTACTTAGCTTTCGAGCTAATGCATAAAGTTCCTTCTGTTCTTACAGATGACAAGTAAGAAGATTGGCTGCTGCAAGTAAAAGAATTATAAGGTCTTCAAGTACAAGTTGTTTGCAAAACAAAGTTCAGAAGAATAATGTTAGTAGCTAAACACATATCAATGTTGCTGACGTAAATTAATGATCTGGTTTTCATTCTAGCAAAGGTAGATTTATAGTTCTTAGGATCACTGAACTGTTTGATATCTATCATAGTTATCAATGATAACAGATCTTTATATAAGATAGCTTACGAGATTCAGAAGTTTATGTTTGAGAAAACACAGTTATCTTAGGTCTGATGAATAATTTACTGAAAACTAGTTATCATTCTGAACATCAAAAGAATGTACAATTACAAAAGTTTCAAAGTCTAATCATTATGTTGATAAACTTTCTCTTTAAAAGATTTCACATCCATATGTGACAAAATTCTAAGTTAAGGACATATATGCATTCATCAAATTATTTTAAATGCTATTTCCTTTTATAAGCATTCACACTTAGATAATTAAGGCAAGACCATAACGATTAGCATCAAACACCAAGGATACCATGGTTGAAACTGTAACCTCTTTAAGCCAACCATTAGTATACTCTAAAAATATACTAAAGTGTTGGTAAGATACTTAAAAGAATGTTCTTATTACCATAAGTATTAACCTCCCTTCTATAATCCCATTACAACTTAAACTAATAAGACTATAAGGAAATTAATGACCTAGTAGTCATTTCTCCAGATGAACAGGTCATAAACCAATCCAAGATAAATTAAAGTTATGGACTCATTCTAAAGGTAATTCATAAAATCTTCCTTTTAGACAAAATAAGTTGTAATCAAATGATGATATTGCACTTTCCATTTTATATATCAATTGCTTATGACAATAATTAACATGTTATTCTTTGCTATAAGTGGTTGTACCCACGATGATCCTAGTATTAGCAATTGATTGATTTGCAAAGGTGATTATAAAGTATTGCAATAATTGTTAAACCTTGCGTTGATGATAGCTCATGATAGATTATATAATAACCCTAACTCTTATTATATCGTTCTAATGATAGGTTGGCTTCGGCTTATGCTAAGGTTTACCCTTCGTGACAGCCGAGATGATTGTCAATCGATTGCTTATCGAAACTATAGGAAGAAACCCACTGTGAGTGAAATAATTTGTGTGGTACGTGGCTTCGTTTGGGCCAAGCATGTACAGGTTTTAAATAAGTCTTCTCCCATACCTAATTCATTCTCCTCCCTTGCCTTCGGGCTCGTGTCCTTCCTCTGTGCAGAAGAACCGCCACTTCGTCATCTGTATTGTGCTACGACTGTCCATGGCTCTTTCTCCCTGGATAATTGGCTCCATTACTCCAATGTGAAGGTTGTCCCATGGTATTTCTACCCATCACGCGTTGCTAGTTTCTCCTGTTGCTTCTTGTTGCACCCCATTACTAAAACTTGAACCCTTGACTGTATCAGTTTTCGCCTTCATTCTTCAGTTCCCTACTGTGGAGGTGGTTTCTCCTTTCAGAATATCGTGGCTTGAAAGCACGGTATACTGTGTATAGTTGCAAAGAAAGAACATCACAGCTATAGGGTTTGTCTTGGTCATTGAATAGCTGGGTGTTCTTCGCTGTCAATGGTTGATGAAGTGTTGTAAACACTGTCTCCTTTATGCAGTTGAGCGCTGAACCTCCTGCTCGTGCGGGCATTGGTCGTTGCGATGCTGGTTGCTACCTTTGAAGCCAAGGTAAAATATTATTCAGTTCTGTAACTGATAAGCTCATTTTCTTGTTTTATAAATTCCTTGCTTTTAAAATATGAAGTTAACAACCGGTTTTCTGTTGACAGTAATAAAATTCTACTTATGTTAATAGTAATAATATTCTTGTATTACATAAATAAATTACTATTATAATCACTACAATAACTTTCTGTGAATACTATAGTTTCTGTATTAATATCCTTAGTTTATTTCCACCAGTTTAACGAAAATAATACTTATTAATTAACTCTGGTGTAATTTATACCATACTGTCTATTTTCTTTTATAATTTAATTATTTTCTTAGTTATGATAGTTATTTATATATGTTCAGTATTTAATTTATCTCTATCCAGGATTATCTTATAAGCACACATATTAATATTTGTTCAGAGTATTTACTTAGTTATTTTAACAGTAGAATTTATTCTATTTTAAATTCTACTACCTGTTCTGGTATTAAACTAAATAGTACAGTTATACTAATCTGAAAGAAAGCACTGTATAGTAAAACAGTAAATAACCTAGTCTAAAATCTACTCTTCTATCTATTCTTTCCAATAATAGAATTACTGAAAAACAAAATATAGTACCAGGAAATAGTTTTTAAGATTGAAAGAAAATGAACTATGAATTTTTGGAGCACTTGAAGTTACTGAAAGTAACTAAATGACAAGAACTGCTCAGAAGAATACTACTCCCAATACCAAGATAATTCCTCTGCAATTAACACAGTGATACTATTCTAAGTTTTACTAGCATTCTATGCTATTTTATCATCATATCATCCTTCTATACTTCTACCCCTGTGCTGGAGTACGGTATGGTAAACCCAGATGTGGAAAAACACAGTAATTCTTTAATTTCATCAACATATTAACTACTAATAACCTGAGATATTCACATTACTAAACTAGCTAACTCTTCTGTCATATAATATAAACATAACATTCATCCATTCATACTCATTAAAACATAAATAGATAAGTGACAGAACCTATTTAAAACTGGGACAACAACAGCAATGGGAGGTCGTTCCTCCCTACCAACTCCTAGAGAGCACTCAGACAGCGACTCCTCTGGACCCCCGAGCTTGCTCTGGTCTCCCTGGCTGGAACTAGGTGCAGCAAAGTCAGATACCAGTCTTCAAACTCAGTATTAACTCAGAACTTATCAGTAAGTTCTCCCAGCTAAAAAGCTGTAAATAACCAAGTTACTGCAGCAATCCTCTCAGACTACTTCCTTACTATTTTTCCTCTTTCCTCAATGAATTTCCTGAATAACATTCACCTTAATGAATTCTCTCTAGAAAATATCTGAGAAGCCTCAGCTCTCTTCATTGAGTACTTTTAAAAGATTGCCTAGGTCTTTTTTGGGTTAACTATCATTTAATGAGCCACCTACTCTGATCCCACTTTCTTGGGGGATCATGACCCCAAATATAGGGAAGTTGCCACCTGCAACTTAGGAAGTGTTTGAGGATGCTGCCACTTGTCTTTTGCCCTCCACTTAGTTCCATCCACCAGTTTGACCAGTAACCTCTTTTTAACAGCTCTACCATGTTGTTGTCTCCACAATTTATTTATTAATAATAAAAATATTCTGAATTACATTCCAATTTTGTTGACTCTGCTGAGTCATCAATTCCTACTTAGCATTAAATTTAACATAATGTCTCAGGAATATAATTAAAACAATTTACATAATTTTACAAAATTGGGGTATGTGACAGCAGGGGGGTTGATTTTCTATCCAGGAGGAATACAAACCAGTTTTAGTTGGGGATTACGACAACTTACAAATAATCAAGCATAAATATTTGGTCTTCTAAAAGCCCGTCAACTTGCAAAAGAAGCTAGACACAACAACCTTCAAATATTTGGAGATTCAAAAATCATAATAAAAGTTTTAAACTATGCTACAAAGTTCATCAATCTCAGCTTGAACGTGACTATGCAAAGGCTGCACTTTATCTTGGTAGACTGTGTCTCTGTCTCCTCTTATCACATTCTTCGTGAATTGAATAAGACGACAGATTTCAAAGCAGACCAGGGTTGTCTTCTACCTCAAGGAATACGAAGTTTGAATGACGGACCTAGTATGATGCATCATATTCCATAATATTGAAATGAGCAGCTTTAGAAACAAGGAACTGTATATCTCTAAATAGATGTAACTAGGTGAAGGCCCGTCTAAATTCTTTATAAATAAATCAATATTCGTTTCAGATAAAAAAATAATGTTTTATGTCAATGGGTATTATAAATGAAATAGAATGGATTTTGATTTGCTATGTTTTTATGGGAAAGCCATTATATTGATAAACACATGCATACAACACATAAGAATTCTTTATAAAGATGATTGCAAATACAATATTTGTGTATAAAAGTACAACTCTTTAGCTTGGAAGCTTTAGGCAATGCAAAGCTTTCACTTCATGATGTTAGTGGCGGATCCTCAAGTGGCATGGCTACTTCATCTCTACATGCAACTCTTCTTCCAGTGCAAATAGTTGGGTTTTCCTCCTCTTCAATTTCCTCGTCCCCATCCTTAATGCTTGTTAATATTTCCACTTCTTTCTGTATGGCTCCTTTTTCCTCACTTCTGGTCTTTAACACTTTTCTTCTCTCACATCATTATTCTAATCATTCTTAATACCTTTCGATGTTCCCCTTTACGTGTGTTAGGGAGTATGCTTATTCAAATTTTCTATTAGCTTTGGCTGAACATTTATTCTATTTTCTTTTCCAAGGAAAACATCATGGGGAAACTCTCTAGTATTTCACTACATTCATAGATGGTACCCAGTGTAAACCCCTCAATGCTAATTATGGTGCCTAACCCAACAAGGAGATCGAGTGATCCATGTAAGAAAGGCATCCAGATCAGGGAATTGACCTAGAGACCTCGTGTATGAATCTCAAAGCTTTCAACCACTTTAGCTAGCCCATTAGGCTTAATGCTCTGGCCAATACCCCAAGGGTTTCACCATTAAATGTTATATACAAAAAATGGATAGTATGAACAATTCACCCAATAGTGTGTGGCATACCAATGGATTGGCACTGCGTTAATGGATCAATTCGAGTTTGATGGAATGACATATATAATTGAATTTGTCAGGGAGGTGGAAATAAGGATTGAGCTAGAGCATCAATGAAGTAATTTTAAATAATTAATACTTAAACATTTATTAATTAGTTGAGAAAGGTGTTAATGTGATGGTAAGAATAACAATGGAGTGACAGAGGACAAACAATGTTGAGTGTTGGGTTGGAGCTCATACGGGTTGTGCAACTTCTTATTCTCTTTCTCATAGAATCCAACTTCGAGGATTTGGCTTAGCTATAGTTGTTGAGACATTCTTTGACTCTTAAGTTGGGCTTTATAAATAGGCTATGTGCATTGAATCTTTCACTCTTTATCAACTTGCTCCACTATTTAAGTATTCAGGCGTCTAAACAATAGAATAAGGTATAACACTTAAACAATACACTTGTACTACTTAATAATCATCTAGGACTCTACTCTTATGCCCTTCTTCACTTCGAGTATTCCCTAAACAACACAAGTAATTTTGACATTGCACTAACCCACAAAATAAAACAAGAAAAGATGGTAAGAAAATTAAAAGTCCCCATTTGTTGAGAGTGTGCTCTTTTTGGATAATCACATGAAATGCTCTAGAAAATCATTAATACCAAGTAGTAAAAGATATTGGGAAAACAAGGTTTTATTGTTAATGGAAGACATGTTGAAATTTTATGTTCAATTTGAATGTTATTACCTATTCGGACGATTTTTACATTTGGTTATGGGGAGGAAACTATTAACATTGACACAGAGTAAAACTACCAATAGATAAATTTTGTGGGTTAATATTAAATAAGAGTGGTATTGCGAGGAGAAAGCCTTAAAATAAGAAGGGATCTCGCATTTCGGTCATGACCACTTGATCTAACCCTTAAAGCTTATATATATATTGAATGTGCTTATATGATTGTAAACCATATTTCTAAGGGAGGGAGGTGTAGGTATAGGAGAAGAGTTACCGTATCTAGGAGTGTGGTTTTGAGAGTTTAGAGAGAGAGAAAAAGGTGACAATGAGAGGAATGTTGTACCAAGTTGTTAAATAAATGGTGGAATCTTCAGTTATGATTAAGAGAGACATAATTAACATGGTTATGAGGATTGATGGAAGGATTGCGATCTAAACTATTCCACAACTCATAGCTTAAATAAGAAGAGAGTTGAGGGGAATAAGGCATTGTAAGTGTTCGAGGGGGATGCATAAACCCCAATGGTCAAAGATGAATATATTGAGTTGGTAGACTATAGTGAAGACCCTTCGGAGGGTGTGGATATTTTTGCTTATTAAGGGACACATCAACAAGTAGAGAGGTCTTTTAAAGCTACTAGGTCATTCAATTTGGATTTTTCAGGTGCTTTTACCAAATCACATAATGTTTCGTGTAAATGTCCTATCACGGATCTGACAGACAACTTTGTACTATGGTCATATCCTTATTTAATTCTCGTCATAAATAGAGTGGATACCAGCTTGGGGAAAGTGTATGTAAACGGATCACAAGATCCATTGATATATGGGATGGAGAATATTATAGATTATGTCCCCTCGGGACTTTACTCCTCCTCTCCCTTGGCATGTGAGTCTATGTTACTCCCACTTTCACATGTGGTGGTGGATTTTTTTGGAAAAGAGAAGGTCATGTCAGATGGTGCTACATTCATTAATCCTTTAGATTTTAAAGGCTCAGGTTTTGTAGGTAGGTTTTTGGATCCTATAAGTTTTTTCGATTGTTCTCCCTTAGGTTTGAAGAAGGTCTCGAGTGAGAAGGATTTCAAGAGACAGAGGAAACATAAGGTTATCAAGAAGAAGGCCTCACATGTCAAGATTGTGGTTGGTGGAGATGTTAAAGTTGAACACATACTAGATTTGTTGGATATTTTTTGAAAGGAGGATCTCACTAAAAACATTAAATTAATTGGTTACAATAGTACTGGAAACCTATAATTGGGTATCGGTTAGTTTTTAATCTTGTATCGAAAGGTTGGATTAGTTTTACTTTTTGATTTGTGGGTGATGTTGAGGTTATCCTTGTGAGTATGTGGTTTTGGGTGTTGACTTGTCTATTACTCAAGTTGTGGCACACCCTTTTTAATTCATGGTATAAGAAGAATACCAATGTACCTATCTTTGTAAAATCCCATGGGTTGCCGCGTAGATTTTGGACGGAGGCATTCCTTATTGAGATTGGTAATTGTACGAGAAAGAATATTGAAGTTGATGACTCTTTTAAAACCATACATGGATGCATTTTTGCTAACATATTAATGGATATTGACACTAGGGAGGGGTTGTTTGATTGCATGGAATTTACAATGGATGATGTGGCCCATTTTCAAATGTTGGACTATCAAAATTTTCCCTTCATATGCACGAGATGTCATATACATGATAATGTCATTACAAGGCGTATCGAACCTTTTTTAAAACATATTTGGAAAAAAAGGAGGCTTTTCCTACTCCTAAAGAGGTTCAAGAGTTTTGGGTATATATAGATGGAAAAACCCTTGAAATCTGAGGCCTTAGATGATATTCAACCTGCCTAGGTTTAAGCTTCAATGGAGATTGAACTAGTCTCTCTAAAGGATAAGGTAGTTGATTTGATTGCAAAGGAGAATGTCATGAATGTTGATTCTATCGATCCCCTTACCTACGATGCATTGGTCCCTCCCTAAAGGCTATTTCAAAAACTATAGAGGAGGAGAAGATGGATGATAATGTTTTGAGCGGCCATACTATTGTAGTTTCTTCTTCTAGTATTTCGGGCAAGTCTTTCCATCTTATTGTAGGAATTGTAGGTGAAAATATTTTTGAAAACCCTATGACTTGACCCACTCTTCATAAAGTTGTGAATAATACAAAAAGGGGAAAATGGGTTAAGAAAAAAGGTGTCATTCCCACTCCAAAGTTTTATCCATTGTGGGATTCTTGTGTGTTATCTACTAGTAGCTCTTATATTGACATGGTTGATGGTACGTCAATAAATGTTGGATGTTCAGAAGATATGGGTGGTGAAGAGCCCCACACTAATAGAAGGATGTGCAATTACTAGTTGCGGTCCAAGAAATTGGAACTTAGTGATGACCGTGACTTGTCCGGTGGTAGAGGTTTAAATAAATCCATAAAACACTTTTCAATTATGTTGGGAGGAAGTATTTTCTTCATCATATGCATAATTGAGCACTAGTTTCACTTAGGCATACCCAAAGGAACAATAGGAAGGGCAGTGACATTGTTTTGAAGTGGCTCAATTGTTATCTTGTCTTTGATCATATCTTACATAATCTCAAGAAATTCATGTCATGGGTGGTTGTTAGTGATTTATTGGATCATTTCCCTATATTTTTTTAATGGAAACTAAAAAAAAGATGAATTAAATGGGCTATGCACAACCATTCAGTACAGAGGTTGATCGAAGGGACTTTCAGTCAGAGTAAACAAAACTGAATTTAAACAAATATGAAAATTAGGCCATCCTGAGCAGCTAGAGCTATTACTAGTCTTTACCTTTTATAGAAGTAGAGTATACTCTAATGAACTGCTTATTCAATATTATGCAGAAAAACGTGATCAAACCAATTTGATTTTGTCTCCAACTGAGTGAAAGTGTTTTTCTTGATCCTCCAAATTGCTTGTGCTGGTTTATCCTGAACCTGATTTCCTTGATCCATAAGCAAAAAAAATTTATCCTCTGTCTATCTACGGTCACGTGCTCCTCTGCTAATCCTCCATATCTTACCTTGATCATTGCCAGTCCCTAATGAATATAGATTGCATGTTCTCTGTCTTTCACGTTGATGGTTGAAATTCTCTTCATTTCCAAGACAGCCCCTCTCCCACTCAGACCAATCATGCCCTCCAATCAAATTTGACTTCTGCATATTGTCTTCCTCTCCGGTATAATTCTCCCAATCCTTTTTGAACAGAGATATAGTATAACAGAAAATTTTCTCCCATTTCTGAATCATCGCGCTGGCGGTGAGAGGACCTGAGACGTGGTTCCAGAATTCATGGTGATAACGTGGAAAGGGTGCAGAGAGCGTTGAAGTGAGGAAGAGAGCCCATGTGTTCAGGAATAGAGCGTTGGGAATGTTGATAAGTGGCAAAAAAATATAACAAAGATTTGAAGCCAATTCAAGTTGGGAGGGAGCTACGTGACCTGCTAGGGAATCGCTGAGAATGTAAATCTTTTTGTATAAATTTTGAGTAGTAAACCTTGTCATGTTCTAACTTGCTGCAAGATAACCATTTTGATTCTTAGGGGATATGTTTATAGCTTGTCTCTACTCCATTTAAAATTATTGAACCTTGTGAGAGAGAGGCCCCGTTGTTTGCCATTATGTCTACTTTGGCGTTGTTTTCTCTTAAAATATGATAGTATTATGTGCTGTCAGGGAGATGAAGTTGTTGGATCCTGTTGTGCAACCTTCTGCATTTTATGGATCTTGTAGGATAGCCTGTTTTCATTTTGAGGATCACTTGGCGAGAATCCCCCAAGATTATCAGCCTTGTGATGAAATTTCCATCTATCATCTCCAACCCTTGAAGTAAAGCCAGCCACTCAGCCTCATTATTAGTTTTGCTCCCCAATCCCCAGGAAAAAGAATTGATTGTTTGTCCTCTTGGATTTAGAATAAGACCCCCTGTACCTTCCTTCCTTGGGTTGCCTTTTGAGGCACCATCAAAGAATAAATAATAAGAGTTCTGATCTTTGATCCATCGGGAGAGATCATCATAGTTTTTTCTTATTTCCCATGGCTTCCTGCTGTTGTAGTTTTTGGACTGAGGGGAACTCCTCTGGAAGAAAATGTTGCACCACTTGGTTACCTGAGCTAGGATATCCTCTTCATCTGGAAATCCCAATCCTCTTGTCGCTAATTTTTCTGCAGTCATCCCAATAAGCTTTGCAGTTATCTGATTGATAATAATCTTCTCTCCCTTGAAGATTGATCTATTCCTTGCCAACCAAATCTGCCAACATATGTTCTTAGGAATGACATTCCACAGCCGCTTTAAAATGGGCTTTTTCCTGAGATTTCCTGGGAAAAATCTACTCCAGGCTATTAAAATTTGTTCAAGGGAGTCTGGAGGTTTGAAAAAGACACAAACCTTATGCAAGATAGCCCTCCAAATTTGTATAGCAACTTTGCATTGGAGAAAGAGTTGCGTGGTTGTTTCCAAGTCTGCATTACAAAGGGCACATCTAGAGGGGCCTTCTATACCTCTTTTGGTAAGATTTTCTGTTGTTAAAAGTTTGTTGTGCATTAGCAACCATATAAAACAATTGACTTTTCGAATACAGTCTGGATTCCAAACCTTCTTCCAGAGATTTGTTGAAGTTGTAACCAAGTTTGTTTGGAGCAGTTTGTATCCCTCTTTGACTGTATAAGTACCATTTCTGCCCCACCCAATGGAGTCTTTAGAGTTTTTGCTGATGGGGGCCATGCCATGGAGGAGGGGAAGCAAGAGGTCAGCAACTTGTTTCAGGTGATCCAGAGGTTGTAGCAGCTTCCAGCCAGTCCATTTTCCTTTCCTATCCCAGGTGGATATATCATATAGTGTAACGATCCCAATACCAATTGCCCAATTGGAGAGGTCCTCCATGTGAGGGAGAGAAGAGATGTGGGGGGGGGGGG
>LPNX010090598.1:334050-349987 GCA_001517045.1 Pseudotsuga menziesii
CAGAATTCAAAACAACTAAATAGATAATTGTTTATCCTTTCTATGCATAGTCTTTTTATTTATGCTAGTAGCTAAACCTATATCCTTGTATTGTCTAACAAACCGCCTTAAGAGGAATACCAAACTACAAAGCATAATCCTTTAAGAACCATGAAACAAAGGAACTTGGTCTTTTGCTTTCCCTTACACAAGTTGAGAAGAGGAGTCCTAATCCTGAGCTTTAACTTTCTAATTCAGCTGAAGCTTTCTCATTTCATTCTCTAGAATATAAATTTTGGCAGTGAGCGCCTCAATTAACTGTCGTTCCTAACCAATCCTATTCCATTGCAGGTTGAATTGGTGTTGAATTGTCCTCGGCTCTTCATCTTTGCTCCTGGTCACCGCAACCTTCCAGTCCTCCTGTCATTGCTTCATCACTCTCCACTCCCTTTCCAAGCAATGAACCCGTCATTTAATCCTTCTGCATTTCCTTGCCACCCTTCGAACCCCATGCTCTGCACAACAGACACTACCCTCCAACCCCTCTTCGCTTGACATCTGGTCTATTTCACCTTTTAGTGCACATACAAAGGCTTCTACTTCCACTCAGGCCACTGGTACCATCCAAGAAATCGCCACCCAGCTCGTTCTTAAATCTCCCAAAATGACTACTTCTTTTATCCTTCTGTGATGAGAAATTTGGTTCCTTGCCAAAGCCCCAAAAGCTCTGCTTGATTATTTGTGGTTGGGCCTAAGCTCCAAGAGAAGGAGTCTATAATGTTTCTTTAAGGTCAAATAAAACCTCAAACCTCACTCGCAGCGCAAAAATTATTTTACATGCAATAGAGTAATAAATGTTGCTACGGCAGTACTGTAGATCGTTGGATCTCAACCTGTTTGAGATCCCATGGCCCACAGTACTGTCGCCGCAACATTTATTACTCTACACCCGCACCTACCGCCTCGTACACACACTTAAATTTAAAATCGATTTATTGACAAAACTGAGATAGAAAGACAAGTTGAATCTTTAAACATTGGAAATCTAAGACTTGAGTACTAGGAAACAAATTGTCCTTAGATGTGAGATTAAACATTTTTTACAGTGTAAAGGTAAAATATGAAAAACTATTTATAAGTAATTTTAGATGAATTTTTTTTATAAATAATTTAATTTGTTTTTGTCATTTATTAAAAAAATATTTTTAATTTTAATGCCTTCGGATTAAACATGAAACAATCAACTTAGCTCCATTCTTAGAGCTAGATAAAGGATGACGAAGCTTAAAGAAAATGAATGATGATATGGGGTAAAAATATGATATTTTTGAATGACCATCATGCGAAGATCTTAGGTTGCACGTGCTTTTGATATAAATGAGACTCCATTTTATAATATCTTCACATAATTAATATTATATCCATACCTTATTAATTATAAGTACACTTTAATTATTCATTTATGAATGGAGATGTTTAAAAATTTGATGTGTTTTTTTTTGCAATTTCCAAATGTAACAATGTTTTAATCCCAATATTGATGATAGAAATGGATTCAACACCCTCCAAAACCCTTGGGGCGCCCAAAATTCCAAACTTTAACAATTGTAATCTATATTTTTAAAATTCCCATCGGGTTTTATCAAAATAGTGCTGGAAAATTAGCCTATTCCGACTCGTCGTAGAATATTTAGACTATGCATTTATGAATAAAGTTGGGCATTACAACATCAATAAGCATTTATGTGGCATTACAACATCAAAAAAACATTTATGTGACACTATTTTTCGAGCTATTAATTTTATTTTATTTCTTATAATTTTATTTGGCTGTTTTTTTAATTTAATTATATATACTATATAATTTATATAAACATTTCAAATTTGTTTAAGTTCCTTTTCTTCGTTGGTGATCATGTGCTATGGTCTGTGATGTAGATGTTATTGGAGTAGTCTAAATATTTTACGTTTTCAACTTTCCATTTGTTTTGTTTAGACTTATGGATGAAATCTTTAAAAAAAATTAGAGGCACATATATTAGTTGTGGAATTGTATAATATAAGTGTTGGTGGTGCTAGTATATTTTGAAGTTGAAAAAGGATCTTGGTTTCAAGTTGAAAATGGGTGTTGGGGATGGTACTAATACCAGATGAACTTCTTGCTTTATGGGGCCTTATGTAGTTGGCTTAAAAAAAGGGATTACAAGTTGTACACATTGCTAGTGATTCAAGGGTCATTATAAATTGGACTTGGGGTAAATCCAAGTTGAATGTTCTTCATTTATTTCATTAGATTAATCGGATTGAAGGATTTAAGGATTCTTTTGCTAAGATATATTTCTCTCATATTTACGTCGAATCCGTTAAACAATGGGGACGAAGTCTCAAAAGATTCCTCGTCAGTCTGGCGAATCCTTTTTTGACACTTGTCTAGCGATTTTAGACATGTGGTTTGGGTTTCACGCAGGTTTGGGGTTTGGATTTCCTGTCAATTCGCCTCTTGCTCATTCCCAATGCAATCACCTTTAACAATGTGCAACAATGGGTAGACGATCATGTGGAAAATGGTAGGGTAAGTAACATGCAGATTCATATTCTGAAAACCCTAGACCAAGATAGGGTGACCACAGGCGAGGTGCTTATTATGTCTAAGGACCCAGTAAATGCCAAGGTAGCGGCTCTGCATGACTATGTCGAGGTTTCCTAGGAGCAATTCGAGGTCATCGAGAGTGCTCTGGTTAAGGACGTTTTGTATACTTACCAAGGTATTGTGGGTCGATTTGTTAAGTTTGATAAGGATCTGAATGGTTTTGTGGTGTCACCAAAACAATAGGTTGTCTCATGCATCCAGCCTTTACCTTCTCTCATGTTGAAATTGCCTTCTAGGAGGAGGAGTTATAGTACCACACCAAATGTCCACTGTGATTTGAAGAAAAAGGTGGAATCATGTCCTAGAGAGAAGGATGTTCCTGAGGAAACTATGGAAATCAAGGGAGCAGGATTAGGAAGGGATCTCCCATTGCCCCCTACTTGGAGAGCAATAATGCACGTTGCTTCCATTAAAGATAGTTCCATTATGTCATCAAAACTAAAAGCTGCTAATTCTTCTCTGGATAAAATGTCACCTCAAAACAATGTTCTTGAATGTGGTTGCTCCATTAGTTGCCGCAAACAACGACCTCTAAAAGATGTTGACAACATTGTTAATTCCAATAACATTGGCAATAGATTTAACACATCGGATGGAATAGACACAATATTTTCCACGAAAAGGAAAGATCGACAATTGCATGTAAAAGACAACCAACCTGGCAGTGAAAAAGGTGTGAAAAAGAGGGGCATGATGCAATGCTTGAGAAGTCAAATGGGTTTATGAGAAGAAGTTGGTCCTTTTGACATGAAAATGTAACACTCCTAAAAAATGAGAATATGAATAACAATTCAGGTATTTAGCTCAATCCATATATCGATTTTTCTAGTTTTTATACCAAACTTTAAAGACGTTTTCAAATTATTTCCTCAACCATGTAATCTATTATTGTCAGTTCGTCTGCATAGGAGGGTCCATCATCATCACAGATGGATCAAACTCCTTCAGTTCTTTCATTTTCCTTGTGAAATGTAGTTTTTAATTTGAAGTATTGGCACTACTGTCAAGAAGATTCATTCATGCCTTTAAAATAATTGAAACAATATTGCTTCCAAAATGTTGTTAATTGGTGGATGATTGTGCTGGCCAAATATTTATGCATGTTTGTCTGCCCTGAAGTGTTTGATTTTGAATTAATTTTTACCTTGCATCAAATCTACCTTTTGTGCATGCTTATGTTCTTTACGAACACAAAATATAGCTTGATACATTCATTTTTCCTTTCTTTTTGTCTACATATAAAATAAAAAAGTATCCTATTGGGTTCATGCTAATATACATGTTCCTAGGAAAATTAAAGTATGTTGTGAATTCCTGTTACAGGTTGTTTACCTTTCTTGAAGTATGTCAGGGGATGGGCGAATATGCAGAGAGCTGCATGAAACATTATTGATGATATTAAAGTAGTATGGTCCAACTAGAACAGGGCCACCACCACCAATCGAGACTATGTTTTAGTCTGTCTAATGTCTGTCCACAACTATATCATGTAGTTGACAATCATGCCGAGATACGTAACTGACAACTATAATTGTGACACTTTACCAATGGGAGCCATGATAACCTCACTCAATAATGGCATTAGGAGTTAATGGAGGATGTTATGAAGGATGTTTTACAACTTCTCAAATGACATTTCCTTAATGTCGGTCAAAAGAGGGATTGAGTACTCTATATACAACTTCAGTTGCTTCTGTGGGAAATTTCCTTGCCAAGATTTAAATTTTTTCTTCTACTACAGAAGGACCTATGTCTAGGATATTTATTTAATGGAATGATACCATATTTTGTTGTACTATATAAATTCTGAAGTAGGTATGTATCCTTTTATATATTTATCTTTTGTTTGTATTTATGCCATCATGGCCACTAGAGTAGTTGCAACAACTGAGCCTATTTTAAGAGTCTCTTCATAGCCTATTCATGGCTTAGTAAGAAGGCCAACATGCCTTGTGCACTTAAACCTAGAGTTTCTTTTATTTAAATTCATGGGATTCTTTTCATCTACATTTGAGATTGGTTTACAACCTGTCATATTTCACGTTTATAAAACGTTACTTTTAGTTTTGTTTGAAGAAATTTATAGCATCTTCATAGAAGGAAATTAGATTGAAAATATAATCTAATTCTGAACTCCACGGAAGGAATATATGTATTGTAAGACCTTATTTTTGTTTGAAGAAATTTATAACATGTTTAGGATAAGAACTTCGGAGAAGGAAATTGCATTGAAAAAATTAAAGTTAAAAATGAAGTTTATTTAATTGTGAACTTGTGAAATCAAGGGAGGAAATACATGTTGGGGCTACTCAGGGTGTATCACTATAACACATTGTCTTCCCAATAACACGTTTTATATATGTTTATGCTTGTTGTGGTGAAGTATTCAGATTTGAACGTTGTATGCTGGCTACTCACATTGATATTCTCCCATATTTGAAAGGACATATATGTTGTACACTGGCTACTGGGAATTTAGATTCTTCCACATTGAGGAAGGCATATTTTCTACGACCAAATCCAATTTGAATAATGTAAGCTTGCTACTTGCATTTGATATTCTCCCATGACTTGCATTGATGTTCTTCTTGTCGCTTTAGTAGATGACTCATCCAGGGCATACATAGGAAGATAGATTATCTGGTGGGTGTTTGCATTGGTTATAAAGATATAAGGCATGTGGAACTTTGCTAAAGATGATTGGTTGGTGAAGCGAGTACCAAATACAATGTTGTTATATTCCAATCAGCAAGGTGTGTGATATGGCAGAGTCGATTTCCAATGGCGTGCAAGTGTAATAAACCCCCAGAGCTTCTGATGCTTTGCCACGTGGTATTGCAGACGTAGGGTATTTAAATAATCCATGTTTACACCAAAGGTGTTTAACAATGGAGATGGGAGTCTCGTTACTATAGCTTTGATTCCTCGTCAGTTTGGTGAATGGGATTAGGACATGTCTACTCTTTGTTCGTTGGTTTGAAGGATTTCCTCTGGGTTTTTGTCACACCTTCATTTATGTTATGGTCACTAATGCTTACGTTTTTCAGCTCTCACGGGGCCTGGTTGCATTGATAACAAATGGGTCGTGCTTTATTTGTTGAGGGTCGTTTCCGAGGACCATAGAAAAGAGAAGGCTGAAACCTGGGGGGTCTTTGGGCACTTCACCTCTACAATCTCAGGCCCAACTTCCATGGGGGCTTCCGGTTTTTCCCGAGTAGATGATTATGTGGAAAACGATAGGGTAAGGAATGAGTAGATTCAGGTTCTCAAAACCTTAGACTAGGATAGGACGACCACAGGTGGGGTACTTATTCTATCTAAGGACCCAGTAAATGCTAAGGCAATGACTCTGCGTGAATATGCCGAAGTTCCCCAGGAGCAGTTCGAGGTCACCGAGCTTGCGCTGGTTAAGGACGTTTTGTATGCCTGCCAAGGTATTAAGGGGCGATTCGTTAAGTTTGATAAGGTTCTGGATGGTTTTGCGGTGTCACTATTCAGATCCTTAAGAGGGCCTTTGGTATCTTAAGAGGACTTTTAAGCGCAATGACAAGGTTAGTTGGTCTTTATCTTATTAGCTAATTTTTGGCCTTTTTAATTCCTTTTTTATTTTTGAAGTTATTCTTTGCATGATATGCTTATTTTTTGTTTAACTATTATGTAGCCTCGGTTACTGGCAGCAACAAAATTCATAGCTCATCTCACGAACCAACAAGTTGCACATGAGATCATTTTTTTGGAACTTCTTATTGTTTGTTGGAGAATCCTACATACGATAGTGTCGAGATATAGAATTCGAGCTTATGGTTTCATTGTTTATGTTCATGCTGAAGGGATACTAGGACCTTTGGAATTTGATCAATGTTGCAGCCAGGTTTCTTCTCTAGAACATATGTCGATATTTAAAATAGGATTTCTTCTCTGCAGGTTGTCGTTGGATTTGTGAAGGAATGTGGCTCCATGCTTCAAGACCTTTCACCTCAAGGCCTTCAAGGTAAGATGAGGCGGTAGCAAACCTTTGCCCTCTTCCTTAATCCTAATGCTTGAGAGATTTCAAGTGTTTACTCATGAGATGAATACCACACCAAGAATCTCAACACATGGTTTCAAATACTGATAATTATGCCAATTAAGGGTTAATCCTGTAAGTGTCCATTCTATATCCAATTGTCATATTTTTTTCAAAGATAATGAATTTGAATGGTCAACTCTTAATCTAAAGTTCATTTCGCACAACTCATTAAATTTAGACAAGGTCTAAGCAAACCACGTGCGATTGCATGCATCATTTTTCAAGGAATTTGATTATGATATGGTATATTAAATTAAATGCTACAGTGACTTGGATTTCAATTGTGTAAAGGATATTTTGAGCAATTTAGGGGCATTCTTCATGAGGGAGAAATTGAGGCAAGAATAATATATGTGAGACCTCATTGGGAGACTGAGAACATAGAACTCATACCTCGACCCTTGACCTCTTCGCAACCATGGCCGAGGATTAGTGAGACCAAAAGAAAAACTCCTTCCTACTTATGAATGGCATGTTTTAGCATAGGTCTGCGACGACCTTTTGTGTCGGCAATCGCAGGCATAATAGACTCCATGATATTCAAATCGAAGCATGTTTGGTTCGAGACACCATTCATATTCATTCAAGCAACTAACTATTGTAGTTTTTGATTGAAGGACTTTTTGCAATTTGCAAAGCTAACTTCCAGGTATAATATGACGTGAATTCATGTTGGTGCTGTAGTTGTTGGTTTGTATGATTTTTATGTTATGTGCATGCGTCTTTAGTACTGTTTTTTGGAAACTTGTAGGGTTATCCAGTTGTTCCTCCTGAACTGGATCTTATGGAGCAAGAAGATTAGTTTACCCATGAATTTTCCATACAAGATGAGCTTGGTCATGAAGTTGGCCTTGGTATATTTCCTTAGAATTTCTTCATTAACATGGTGACTTGTTTTAAAAATTTCATGATTTATATGCCTTTGTGTTTTCAATATGCAATATTAAAGTCTTAGTCTTACATCTTTGGGACGTGTAACATATATTTTCAAGCTAGATCCATATTTTTTGGAGCATGAGAAAGCTTATGAAAACCTTAAGAAAGACATTCTTGGAGAGGAATCTTTAGATGAAGTAGAAGGTGAGAATGATTTAGGTAAGGAGTGAGATGATGATGAAGATGAAGAGGAGGAACAAGAGGAATAGTTACACATACAGTATGAAACTTAGACAAACTTGGTAATTTTAAGATGTACAATTTACTTGACAATAATGTTAAGTGTTAACTTTGAGGAAGCTGGTCATAAACTACTAAAATTCAAGCTTAAACTTGGTCAAGCTGTGATGATCATTTGTATGTGCATGTCAAAGTGGTTATTTCCCTTTCATTAGATTGTTTCCTACAACAATGAGGTGAACCTTATTATAATGCCTTAATTAAATGGAGATAATGGAGATTTTGAGTTGACAAAGTTGCAATATTGCAAATGGAGTTATTCATTATGTTGTTAGAATGCCACAGTCAAGAGAGAACATACTTGCATTACTATGGTCTCTTGGGGCAGAGATTTTGTACGATCTCCTAGCTAAACTCTATCCTTTTCTAAAATCTCATACAACTACATAAAATAGCCTTTTACAGTAATATAAGTGTCTCAATAGGTTACATAAAAACTGTTCAAGAAAACAATCCCTAATATAATGTTTTCAACACTACATAAATGCCAAAAATAGGTTGGAAACAAGACTGTAGAGGATCAAGACCTTTCGTAAGATCTGCACTTTCAGCTGAAGGGATGCATAATCAATAGATTGGTTTGATATGTTCAAATACTTGTCCATCTTTTGATTCCAGCACTGACCAAATTCCAACCTCAAGCTGTAAACATTTTTTGGAAAGGCTATCAACATTAGCAATAAGCTCTCTGTAGACACGAGAAAAGGAGATGTAATTAAACTAATTTCATTTGTTTTACCTCCTCAAAAGAGTTGAGAACAAAATTCCCATTTCAAATTCCTCCTTCTATCCGATTTATGACTAATATTAAGTCACCGAAAAATTGAAGTTTGAATGTCCCTTTCTAAGTGGATAGGATTGAAAGCAGTTTCAAAGTTAGAAGCTTAGCATAGTTATTTGGGCCCCTTTCCCACAAATAGGCCCACACTGTGAAAATAACCCCATTCCCTATATTTATCAAGAGACTCGTTTAAATGCTATCCATGGACACAGACTTTGGCGACTGTAATTGAAAAATTTAGATCTGCTTTGAACAACACATTGCAAAGAGGGAATAAATTTGTCCTCAAATAAGGATGCATTCCTAGCAAGCCACATGCTGAGGCTACCACCAGGGAAATAGATTTAAATTCTTTTAGCTCTAGCTTCATTTGCTAGGTTTTGAAACATCTTGTTATTGTCTCCCCTTTCTAAACTCCTCTAACCCCTATCATACTATCCATCTCATTCCATACTTGTTTTGAATAAACACAAAAGATTAACCAAATGACTTATTGTTAATCCTTGGAATTCTTAATTTTAGTCATTAATTTCTGGTCCGTTAATTTATACAATCCATTTAATGATCTTAAAACAAAAATAGATTATTTTGCAGATATTTGACAATGGATTTATTGCTAGTTTGAATTGTTGTATGTTTAGTTTCAAATTGAGAGTTTAATTGTGCAAGTTGTTCATAATTGCTTTTGCCAACAGAGTTTTCTCCAACAATTTAAACTGGAACAACTCATTAGCATGCCAAACAGATACACGCATCCCTGTATCAACAATCGTAATAAATTGTTGGAGTTAAAGAGAAAGTTGGAATTCAGAGAATTGATGCACAACATGACAGGTATGGGTGTCGATATGACATAATTTACTATCCCTTAATAACTAATATAGGTAAAACTTGACAAGGTGTAATAAAAGCTTACAAAGCCAAGCTATCAATAAAACACTGACTGCAATTTATGAAGGGCAGGTAAGAGCAACTCTCATACACACAAAGCATTATATCTTATGCATGGATCAAAAAAGAATTTGGCAGTTTATTGGGAATTGTTAACAAACCCTGGGTATTCCACACCACGAAGAAATAAGCATTTAAGTGCAGCTTAAATGCTGTGTAAATGGAATTGAAAAGTGTTGAAGGTGAGTATTAATTGAATGCCTTTATGAAGGTGCGTAAATGCAAGGGCCAATAGTAAAATAAAGAGGGGCTTCGCAGTCACTGCTTACCTATGATATCTCTTACAATCTTGCCACGTTCATTCCTCTTACATGCTCTCAATGCTTTCAATTAAGACCCTAACCAATGCAAATACCATACATTTGTACTCCAACTGACTGCTCATTTTGTTTCCACCACTTGGGAGCTATGGAAAATTATGCAATAACTGTATAAGTAATTTAATATGCAGAGAAACTTCCAAGGCTTTTAATATTGGCTTCCAGCTTTAAGAGAAATTGTGCAGTGTTTGATGACATTCAGTCCATATGTCTCTCCCAGAGTTAATATATACTTCAAACTTTCACTAGCGTTTATGTATATAATATGAAAGTCTTTCAAAATTCTCACATGAATTTGTAGCTTATATCAATTTAGAATTTCTCTCCCCATCATGTGGTCGTTTTCCTTTAAAACCTAGTCGACCCCTTGAATCCTTAGATTTTTTCAAGGTTCAGTACTACTTGAGGTTTGTAGGATCTAAAAAGATGTTTGAAGACGTATCTAGGAAGAGAAAATGGAATTGGAATTCATGCAATTCTAAACATGGCGATGAGATTAGTGTTGGTGGATAGAAGTTGAAACTGTTAAGTATTGGTATTGAGCTTCACGTTGAGTCTCCACTGCCTCCAAAACGACATCAATGTTTAAACCTTCAGGTTTCTTTCCTTCTCTTTTTGTTTTCTTGATGACATATTGTGTTTTTCTTTTATTCATGGTTTTATTTTTTGTTGATGTTGTCATTGAATTCACCTTCAGGTTTGTTTCATTTGTGTCATTGAATTCACTTCAACTTGCCGTTTATTTTATTTTTTCTTTCGACGTTCCATTGCACCTTTTGGTGCAATTGCTAGTTATAAGGAGTGCAACACTGTAGCAAATGCATTATCAAAGGAAGGCTTCATCCATTTGAAGAAATGGTTGAGGAGAATGTTATTGAAAGAGTTGATATTTTTTTTAAAGACTAGAGAGTTTGTTTAAATTAGGGTAAACCATGTTGTTGTTTTTTGGACAAGCTTTGATATTAGCTTGTGGCAGTTTTTGAACTTTTTTGTTTGCAAAAGTTATTAGTATGATGATAAGATGGTTAATAGACTATACTTTTTTTTGGACTCTTTGAAAGATAGTATGAAAAGAAGTGGAAGCCTTCGGCAAAAGGCTTGAACACTTGATAACTTTAATTTTTTTTGGATAGCAAGCTACTCTTTTTTACTCTTTTTTTGAATAGTAAGCTACTTTTTATTATTTTTGAATAGCAAGCTACTCTTTTTTACTCTTTTTTGAATAGTAAGCTACTTTTATTATTTTTGAATAGCAAGCTACTCTTTTTAACCTTTGAAAAATAAAAATTGTTATAAAAATATTTAAAGGTGCTAAATTTATTTACACATTCAAAGACACAATTTAAATCCTTCCAGATTTAAATTTAACAAAAATACAAAATTGGTGTTAGGAAGTTGAAATAGCCGATTAAAGTTAGTTGGCAAATCAAGTGCAACCCCACCACCTTCCATCTCATCATGTACGGAAAGCGGTCCCACCAATACGAGCGAGGTCCGACGTCGCGAGTTCAAGTCTCCAAACCGCCGATAGATCCGACCACCCCATCCTCGCTGGCGGGCCCCACAATACGCGGCCGGTACCGGCAACCTCCCCTTCCATGCTTCTCCCCTTTCCTCGATAAATAAAAACCCTCTCGCCGATCAGACGAGAAGACAAGGCCGGAGAATTTGTAGAGAAGACGGAGAAGCTACAAATAGCAGCAAGAAACGGGACTTTTCTTTCTTTATTGTTTCTGTCCCGGTTTTTTAACCGTCGGTAGACGGATATGGAAGACGGCGATAGAACTCACAACGTCGTCGGCCACCACCACCACCACCCCGAAGGCCTCACGCTAGGCCTGCCGGCGTCCAATGTCCCGGCGGCGCTGGCGGCCACCGGCGGCGGCGGAGGCAGCCGGGAGGACTGCTGGAGCGAGGGCGCCACCAATACACTGATCGATTCCTGGGGCGAGCGCTATCTCAACCTTAACAGGGGAAATCTCAAGCAGAAGCACTGGCGCGAGGTCTCCGACGCTGTCAATGCTCGCTCCGGCGGCCACAAGCTTCGCAAGACCGATGTCCAGTGCAAGAACCGACTCGACACCCTGAAAAAGAAGTACAAGCTCGAGAAGGCCAGGATTTCCACCAGCGCCCTCATTGGACCCTCCAAATGGTCCTTCTATGCCAAGCTTGACAACCTCATAGGACCCTCGCGGAGCAAACATCTGGCGCTAAAACATTTCCATCCCCATCCCCATCTACAGCTTCAACCCCAGCCTCAGCCCCTGCCTCCGCCCCTCCCGCCTCCCCTGCCCTCCAAGCGCCCCGACGGGGGATTCAATTCGGTGTCGTCCGGCTCCCTCGATGCGACCGAGAGCTTACCCAGCGACGGCCCCAATGAGAAGGGCAAAAGGGCGAGGAGGTCGTCGTCATCCTCTGAGAGCCCAATGAGGGAATTGGCGCAGGCGATTATGAAGTTCGGGGAGGTCTATGAGCGGATCGAGAAGGAGAAGCAGCAGCAAATGATGGAATTGGAGAAGCATCGTATGGAGTTCACAAGGGATTTGGAGGTCCAGAGGATGCAACTCTTCATGCAGACGCAGATCGAGGTTGCCAAAATGGAACACGCGAAACATGGCGGTACAGGTTTGTCCTTAACTTTTATTTTTATTGCTTGTTGCAATTTAGATAATTTATATCGTATGGAAACCCTATTGTAGTTTTTTTTTCTTTATATATGGTAGAGGTTTTTCCAGGGCGATTCTATAAATGATAGGCTGCATTGATCAAATGATTTTGAGAACTTCATTAAAAGTTTCTAATCGAGTTTGCTCAGTATGGGCCAAAACACCTAAATGAGTAGTCCGTTTGAAAGCCCTAATTAATCTTTACATGATGCCCGATTAGTTTCTTTGGATATAATGTAGCTATTTGTTTATTTATTTTGGCGGTGGTCTTTATATGGTGATATTGCATTTTGATTAATCGGTTTTTTTGAAAATTTCTTGTCTGAGTTTCCTCAGAAAGGGCCAGAAACCCTAATAGATTACTCAGTTCAAATGCCGTCATTAGGTTTTTCTCGGGAAGGACACGCAATTCAAAGTCTTGTTGAACCTATTCTCGTTAGAATTTATTTGTCTAATCATTTATTTTGGTGCTGGTAGTTCCAGCGTGATTCTGTAAATTGAAGATTGCATTCTGATTGAAATGTTTTGGAGAATTTTGATGAATATTTCTGTTTGAATTTTCTCGAAAAGGGTCAGAAGTTCTAAAATAGTGTTCATTTGGAAAACCTCATGTAGTATAATTTGGAAGTACAGTGTTCAGTTGGAAGCCCAAAGTGTCTTGATAGACAATTATTTGGTATAATTTCTGAATAAGTGCATTCCACAGCTCGGTTGGGGTTGGGGATTGTGATTGTGCGGATGTAACGATGCATTTATTCTAGACAGTGCATTGAATATGGACACTAACCAGGACCCATATAAAGTGATATGTACCTTGAGGTTTTCAGCTTGAGGATGCATATCTCAAGTTACAAGAGCTATCTATTGAAAAACCCTTAGTAGGTGTTCTCACAAAGAACCTGAAACCCAGATTACCTTGTTATACTTATTTATAATATAATTGTCTGCATAATTGCACCCAGCTAAGATGCATTCTACAGCCCAGGTGGGGTTGTGACAGTGGAGGAGGGATCATGTGTGTGTGGGTGTAAGTTGTAACAGTGCACTGATTATGGACTCTAACGCAGACCCATATAGGCATATCTTGAATTCACACAAAGGGGCAATGTATCAAACATCAGAATTCAAGGTATGTAAGCTTTGCAACATCGAGTTGCATATCAGACCTCAGTTTAGATAGGTTTGCATTAGTTGGCAAGAATGTTAGGATAATTTTACGCATGTAGAGAATTCAATGGGATTTGCAATGAATTTCTTTTGCAAACTGTCAAATCAAGAGCTCTCTAGTTAAATTCGGTCATGGATATCATTTCAAAATAAATATCTGGATCTCGTTTGATCTAGTAGTAGCTCTTGACCTCCTTTAAAGATTAGCATTATATATTACACATACATAGGATTTAGGTGGCATTTTTTCAGTTTAACTTTGTAGAATTATACTCAAGAGTCAAATAATGCGAGTCCGAGCAAAGAGACCAAAATTTAGCTTGTGTTTGGGGCCAATCCTTTGCGCTTCAAAATAGGTGGCTATGTGCCCCGTGGGGTTCATTAATATTGGTGGCCAAGTAACTTGGTAGGTGATATTTTATTTATCACACATTCGTTATTTGAAGTGGTCATCGAACTATTGAGACCTATATATTAAGGAGGTCTTGAAGTCTTTATCAATCAATTAATTGGTGTGTATCTCAGAGAGTTTTATGGTTGAGGATTCTTGGAGTCTTATAGTAACAAGGTCCGGAGATCAATAAAATAAAGTGTTGTTTAGAGTGGATACACCATGAGAGGTTTTCCACTATAAATCCCATTGCTCTTGTTTCTTTTATTTTCTCTTGATTTGCTTGTGTTTATGGTGCATGCCCATAGAAGATTAGATGGGTTATGAATCATGATCAAGGTCTATACTTTTTATTTTCTAACATATTTTTGCAGCTGAAATCTGCATTCACTTTACTAGTGTTGTAGTGGTTTGTGTGAATTTTTTGAAGATGAACAATTTTGTAGATTGCATTTCCATTTCGAGTTTGTTTGCACTTCATCATATGCAGGTTGATATTGTTGGTATTTTGGGCCTCAACAACTGTGAAAATTTTCTGCCCTAACAACTTATTGGGGATTTAGTCGCCAATGACATTGTTCAATGTCCTGCTAAGCATCTTGTCCTTGACATAATCAAAGTTCGCTTTGCAACTTATTGTCATTAAGGGGGAATGCTAATGTATTGCCATCTTTTTTGTGTAGCTGTATTATTTCCCTAGTCAACATTATGGGAATGTTAGAATATCTTGTAATGTTGTCTAGTGGTCACATTTGTTGATGTAATTAAGTGTTATTATGATGGCATTTGTTGCATTTGAAATCATCATGTGTGTGGCATTTATGTATAGGAAATGGGGTGTCATTAAACTTGGACCATTTATATCATTGTTCTTACTTAAATAGGTGGCTATGTGATTCCTTGTTCCTTATCATGGGTGATCGAGTTACTTAGTAGGTGAAGTGGTCTTCTCACTATTAAGGCCTATATATTGAGGAGGTCTTGAGGTCTTTATCAATCATTTCATTGGTTTTTATCTCATAGAGCTCTATGCTTGAGGAATATTGAAGGCTTAATGTAACATGGGTTGGAAATCAATAATGTATTGTTGTTTACAATGAGATTTTTACCACAAGACGATTTCTCCACTATAAATCTTGGTGCTCTTGACTCATGTTTTCTCTGGATTTGCTTATCTTAATGGTGCATGCTCATAGGAGATTAAACAATTAATGATCAAGGTTTGCATCTTTTTATTTTCTAAGCATGGAAGTATATGATCTCTCTGAAGAAAATGAATTGGATACCTACATAAGTAGAGAGGTTCCAGTTCCAGAGGGAGATGAGGCTCAAAGCCTTACACAAGAAGAACTTGGTCAAGGCCAAGAAGATCATTGCTGATTCAATCATGGATCAACTTGTACCACAAGTGTCTTTCCTAAAGACACCGAAGATGTTTGATTCCTTGACCAAGCTATTTGAAGGGAAGAACATAGATCGGAATATGACCTTAAGAAGCCAGTTGAAGAATGTGAAGATCCAGAATGCAGAGACCATACAGTCATACTTTAAAGTTTACAAGGGTCTCTCAAATCGAAGAACAACTTGTAGCAGTAGAAGAAGAAGTGGAGAATGTAGAAGTGATGATAGCCACCTTGAATGGCCTCCCAGGATCATGAGATTCATTCATGCAAGGAATGTGTGCTAGAAGGAAGTGATTACTTTCAGTAGACTTTGGGAAGAAGAAGAAGCTCGACTCATAATAAGAGAAGAGAAGATGGGAGCAACTGAAGATCAAGCTCTCACCA